>CM023359.1:20611515-20763295 GCA_013282895.1 Eriosoma lanigerum
TGTTGTTCAGTAAATATATTACAACTTGAGTCTTTAGTTGATTTATCGTATTTTTTTAAGCTAATTTCTGAAGAACACTTTCTTTGTTTCAATGGACAAATTTTTAATGTTGTATCGATTGTTGAGCACGGTATCAGTTCTTCACTAGATGTGTTACAACTTGAATTTTTAGTTGATTTATCTTCGATTTCCGAACAACACTTTAATGGACAAGTTCTTGAAATACTTTCATCTAATTGACATTTTTCAATGTCCATAGGTATAATTCGTGATATATTTTTATAAGTAATTTTTACGCCTGTTGTATTAAAAACAAAATTTGGATCTGGCATTATTATAGTAGAATAAATTCTAGGATTTAGCATCTTATAGCCAGGCAATGTCTTATTGTGAATAATGTTAAATGCAGTTTCATCAATGTGTTGTTGGTTACTTGGTTGACTTGCTAAATCTCTAAATTACATTAATGTATATCATGTAAAAGTTATATTAAATTATTATATACAGATACAAATAATAACTAACTGGTCAATTTCAATAGAACCTATTGATCGTTTTGGCCTATTGGTAGTATTCATAATACTATAAGGATGCCATCGAAAATCGGTGGTAATTTCTCTTGTTACTTGATCTAAACGCATTATTTCTTCACAACTAAAATATATTGTTTTTTTTTTTTTTAAGCAATCATATATAACAAATATATAACTAATTTCCTATAATTACTTGTGTTTTAATTTATCGGCCTCCTTATCTCTGGGGAAAAAAAAAATGTAACAAGTAAATAATATATGATTTAATTCGAAAATCTTACTCAGTTAAAATGTCAAATCGGTTTAAGTATAGTTCCCATTGATTATGATCAATGTTATCTGGCAATATAATAGATGTTGGATTATACCATGTGTAAATTGGAAAATCTGATCTTACATAGAATGATTGTACTAGGTAACGTGATGCTTTAGACGTTGAATAAGAACACATATCTGGGGAAACAGCCGCATAACGTTTGTATTTAATTTCTTGTGGTAATACTTCATTGTTATACAAGGTGTTCGTACTAGTTTGTAAACTTATAACATTCTCCATCTAAATACAGATAAGTACATGTAAGTATCATTAATTTTCCACATAATAAACCTTATGAATTATACCGCATTTTCAGAATCCAAATTTAATTCACTTAAATCTTTTGGTGGGGGTTTTAAAAATATATGAAAAGATCTATTATTTTTCAATGATATAAATAATGCCTTGATAAGATTCATTCTTAGATCTGATGTTTCAGTATCCAATCTAATTAACCATATTGAATAATTCATCTTATCTAAAAGAAACCATCCAATTGTATTTTAAACGAATTTATAAATTACAATAATATCCATATGACCACATCTCTATAATAGATAGACCTTAAAGTACATAAAATGTACCTTTATCATTTTTCAGCCTCAAAATGGAAGGATGTATAATATCCCGATAAAATTGATATATCGGTTCATTATTTGATTTCGAATCTTCTTTCTGTTCTTGTGCCTTTATTCTTTTTATTTTTCTTGGTGCACATTCAGTGCGACTTATCATTTTAAAGCTTTTTTTTAATTGTAGAAATAAATTTATTCTTTGTAATTTAAAATTTATATTTATTTTAATTTATATTTATTTTTAAAATTATTTAGAGTAAAATAAATAAATCAATTATTAACATTATACATGTTTATTTTACTTAGTGAAATATTTGTTTGTTGCTGTTGCTATGAATTACTAAGAAAATATGTACTAAACTTAAATAAATTTAATAAATTTAATTGTTAACATAAATCGAAAAGTTAAATTCCATATATTGCTTATTACAAAAATTATATATATAAGCAAGACTGGGCATTAACGAGTTAAAAAGTTAAGTTACTTTTAACTAAGTTATATAACGAGTTACTTTTTTTAACTTTTAACTTAGTTAAATTTATTGTAAATTACGAAGTTATTTTTCATTTAATATTATTTTATTGACGTTAAGTAAAAAATATACTTTTATAGAAAATAAAATGTTTTTTATATTTAATTATTGTTGTCCGTTATGTTACATATTGTACTTATATAAATATAATATGTTCACTAAAATTTGAAATTAAATATCTAATCATATGAAATTTCATATTTATATACAATATTGAATATAGACTACTTTAGTCTTTCTCTATGACTATATTATTATAAATCATTTTAATATTAATAGAATTAATTATTCTGTAGCCCGCACTTATTTGATATTTTCTGTTAGTGTTAAGATTTATGAATATAATTTCTGTAAATAAAGTATCTAAACCTAGCAGTATAGACATTGAAATACACTGTACACAGGGCCGGCGCTAAGTATTGTGGGCCCAGGGCAAATCACATTAAAAGAGGCCCTGAGTCCTAATCTCAATATGTAAAGTATCAAACTATTATTTATATATATTAATTTTTCAAGTCCCTACATATAAAATTACATTAATAGTTATCATAAAATATTTCAAATCAAATTCGTCAAAATTAGTTTCCATAAATTGTGTTGTTTTTCGGTAGAAAAATATAAGTTCTTATGCCAAAGAAAAAGTTTTGAGAAATTTTAAAAATGACTTATATAAAGTACCGAGTAGATACAATTTACTTACAAAAGCATACACAATTCGTGGCAATCGGATCATTATTTGTTCCTCCAAAAAAATGTTTTCAGGCTTTTAAAAATATAAAAATCAAACATCAATATGAAATGTTAAAGTTTGAAATCGTATAAAAAAAATTGAATTACGATTTTCAATATTTTTTACATGATTATTTAAGAGTATGTAATTAAACACGTCATATCAAATTTTCAGCTTAAAGAAAAAAAAATTCATTGTAAAACCATTTGTACACAATATTATTTTAAAAATTAATGGTTTTCTTATTATTAGGTATATTATATTTATATATAAGTAAAGTTATATTACAATAACAAAATATAACGTTATTTATATAATGATCATAAAATTAGAAATGGAAGTCATTGAACAATAAAATATATTAAGAGTAGGTAAGTACATGCATAAAGCACACAAACACTGGAAACATCACTAGTTTATTTTTACGTTCATTATTCAGTTAATCTCAATAATTATTATTTTTGTTAATAAAATAAATTTGGTTTTCGATTTAAGCATGATTAAATTTATCTTTTTTTAACTTTTTAACTAAGTTAAGTTACTTTTTTTCAATTAACTTTTAACGTTTTTAAATTAATTAATATTAAAAGTAACGTTTAACATTTAACTTAACTGAAGAATTTCTAAAATAATTTAACTTAACGAGTTAAAAAAATTAGTTAACTTGCCCAGCCTTATATATATATATATATATATCTTATACCTATTATATAAGTACCTCCTATATATTATGTAGCATTATTTCATTAAAATAATACAATATTTGTGTTTGTTATTTTTTCTCGATTGTAGAATCCTGTCGAGTTAATTTTCTTTTTTTTATATTTGTAAATAAAGCATTTTTTTACAATTTGTCTTGCAAATACAATACCGGTTTTATAATGTATTAATCCAAATGTTTTAATTACATACTCGGTGGGTACAATTTTCATTAATAAGCTTTAACATTTTAAATATAACAATGTAATAGGAAGGTACCTAAATAAGTTAGATACCTATCTTAAAAGAGGATTTGTTTGAATGGGCAAGAGTAATTAGTGTGTGGAGAAGCGGAAGATTTTAGTGCAAGAATTGGTGTGTAACCAGTTCAGCTTTGAACTTTTACCTGTTCTTTTTGGTACATGACAACACAAAATATACAGAATGAGGTGTCATGGTGCATGATATTTATTGATTTAGTATTAGATGAAGAGTTTGGAAGTAGTAAATGAGAGGCTTGAACAGTGGAAAAGAGCACTTGATGGGAGAGAACTAAAAATTAGTAGGAGTAACATTGAGGCGATAATGAATGATTTTGAAGTAATTAAGAAACTGATAATGTAAACAGTAAAATGAAGATGAATGGTGATGTAGTGTGACTACTCAATTGGTTTAGTAGTACAAAAGAATGGTAGTTTTGAGGACATTAAAAAAGGAAAATGTATAGATGGATGAAGTGTAGAGAGGCATCTGGAGAGGCAGTATTGGGGCCAGAAATGTATGATTCAGTGTTAAGCAATAAACAAAATAAAGGAACTTAGGAAGTATAGGGCATTTAATTTAAGGTAATTTAAAAGTAATTTAAGGTTTTAATTTAATTTAAGATTTAAGGTAGAAGAAAAAGAATAAGCGACTATATGAATATGTTCATAATGTATTTATTATTGTATTTATTTACGTTTAATAGGTACTTATTTTATAATGAACTAAAACTTGTCTTTTGCTTTTAAGTTTTATCTCTTAAATAATAACCTAACTCCCAACTAGAGGTAATGTACCAGATTTGCATACTGTACACACTACAACTAATAATATTAAACATTTTAGTAACTTTATTTTATATAAATAAATACTAAGTTTTTTTTTAAAAAAAATACCATTTTACAATATGCAAACAAAATATTTTATTCTTATAAAAATATAATTTTCAATACAATCAATCAAAATATTTCTAAAATCACAGAAACAATTGCCATTACATTTTTCTCCCATTACGGCTAATATTAGAGTAAAATAAATAAAATATAATTATTAGGTACTAAAAAGTTTCAAATATTGTTATGTATAGAAATTTTAAACACTATTATAAATGTACTTTTATATGGTCTTATAGCTAATAACAAATACAAACTATAATAATAACAGATACATATTAATAAAATTACAAAACCATGGAGTGTACAATTTTAGAAATTTTGTATAATCACAATTTTTTTTTCATATTACATAAATTATTTGTTACTTTTATAAATTATAGTACTATGTTAGCTAATAGGATATTATGGATTATAATGTTATATTTGTGCTAAGCGAGGTTTTTGTTCCCAGAATATTTAATCAATACTCTTAAAAGGATAAATTTTAAATAATTAAAATATGTATTAAATAAATTCACCCACTATAATTGGTAATATAAAACAAAAATAAACCCAATCAAAACCATTATAATATAATAAAAATATTTTACATTAAAAAAAAACAAACCATATGAATAGCTAAGGCTATAACTATACTTTTAATATCTGTTATAGAAATAATTTCTGTACACATTAGTAAGCCAATAAGAAAAAATAACTACTTTATTCTACTTAAAAATATAATAATAATATATACAAGTACATAAATACAAACAGCTTAATTAATAACTAAAATAATTTAATGATAACAAAATATATTCTTTAAAATTTGTGTCAAAACGGAAAAAAAAAATTCATTATTTATTTACATAAAATAATTAAAATAAAATAAAACATTTATGTATGATCACAGATTATCCTTTAAACAGATATATGGAATACTCGATGAACATGTGAAGAACAAACCTTTTTATCGCATCACATAGTTTGTCTAGAAATAATTGATATAGATACAAATTAAAAATTTTTCACCACTAATCACAAAAATGAAAATAGTGCTATGTTAAGTCACTTAAGGAGACATAATAATATACATCGAAGAAAAAATATTGATTAGCAAATTATTAAGATAGTCTATGTAACTTAATCTATGAGGTTGGTAAATAGAAGTTTTATAGAATATATTAATTAAACAAATTATAAATGAAAACTCCAAAAAGTAATACACAACTATTTTTTCAAATATTATAGGATATTATTTGTTGGCTTAAATATAATTTATAGTAAACATCTATTATATAAGCACCAATCAATCCATATTGGATTATAATATTTGGTAATTAAAGTATCGGTAATATAATACATTTTTCCAATATAACATAATAAGCTCATTCACCAATGAATTACTTTATCTGTGGAACAAAAAAAAAATTTTTAAATTATTAACATTTAGCAAATAGTGTATAATAATTTATTGATAAAAACCATTGCATTTATAAAAAGATTTTAAGCATCGTTTTGTTTGATATCTTTCTAAAAAACAGTGAAAATTTCTTTTAACAAATTTGATTCACTTTTTAAAAAATTAATTTTCAATAAAAGTAAAAACAATATAGCATTTGGAAAATAAAATATAAAAAAACTTAAATGTAATAACAAACATAAACAATTTTAAATGATTAAATTTTATATGCTTAAGTTTTGATACAGTATATTATTCCAGTGCTAAGTATATTATTTAATGCCTTTCATTGAATTTATTATAAATAACATATACCATTTAATTAAGTAAAAATTAACCCAAATTATTATTATCAAAATAATAAGTGGTGGCTTCTTAGTTGGACGACAGGGAGATTGTACCCCCACTTAAATTTAAAGAAAGAGAAAGATTATTATTTTAATTTTACTTTTAATGTATAAATAATTTTTATGATTATAATGAAATAATTATTATTATTAATTCCAATGTCTTATTGTACTCGTAGAGTTATTTGCAGAATACCATTATTCAATTCATGTATTTGGCAACAATACATATAACCATATATAAGAAGAAATGTGCGTGTGGTCCAAACTGAATAATATCATATATGGGTATCTAATAAATATTATACATTCATGCATGTGCAAATAAATCTAAACTGATTTGTTATACCAGAATTGGATGACAAGGCGATACAATTAAACAATTATATATTATTATAAATATTGACGATTTTTTACTCTAGTAATTTCCAATTCATAAACTCATAATGGCATGCATTATTTTAAACCATTCGATGGGAATGAATAATGATAGTGCATTTATTAGATTCTGAGTGAAGCAAAGAATGTATTAGTTTTACAAAGATGTTTTTTTTTTTTTATGTATGAAGACACGTTTTCAGGTAGAAATAATGGTCCGATTACCATAAGTAGAGTATGCTTTCGGTTGCAAATCGTGTCTAGTTGATATTTTATTTAACTCATTTTTCGAATTTCTCAAAAGTTTTTCCCAAGGAGGCGAAAAACTCCAAAAAAATTGTAGAAAATCGGCAAAATTACGATTTCTGTTATTTAAAATTTTTTTATTTCGTGATAACTAACTGTATTTTGATTTTAGAGACTTGAAACTTGTTTTCAGTGTCAACATAAGTGTTCTACATTATAGATAAAAATTTTGAAACGATTGGTTCAATTTTTGACTAAGTAAAATTTGAGCTTTTAACTTTTTTCCAAAAATGTTTAATATTTCTGGCAATTTTTGATTCATCACTTTGAAAATTTTATCGAAGTCTAGACATATACTACTTAATCTTATTACAAAATATTTTGAAAGTTGCAACTTTATTTCATAAGCTTCTAAAATTTGAATAATTTTAGTAAAAATGAATATTATGATATTTTTTTTATGTATGAAGACACTTTTTTCGGGTAGAAATAATAGTCCGATTACCACAAGTAGGTTATATTTTCGGTAGCAAATTGCATCTAGTTGGTTAGATCATTTTTCCAAATTCTCAGAAACTTGGGAGAAAAATAACTACTAAAAAATGGCAGAAAATCAGCAAGATAACGTTTCTGAAATTTAAAATTTTTTAATTTTGTGATAAGTAATTGAGTTTTAATCATAGTGTCTTGAAAATTTTTTTTGAGTATTTACTTATGTGAACTTTATTACAAGAAAAAATTTAGAAACGATTCATTAATTTTCTGACTATTAAAGAATTTTGGCTTTTTTTTTTTCAATAAATGTTTAATATTTCCTGCAGTTTTTATTTTATTGGTTTGAAAATTTTATCGAAATCTAGACATATATGACTTAATGTTTTTACAAAATATTTTGATAATCGTGACTGACAATTTTTTTTCGTAAGCTTGATAACTAAATAAGTTTAGATCGTAGGATATTGAAATTTATTTTAAATATTACATTCGTAATTTACACACGCGGTAAAATTTTGGAATGGATTATTAGTATAACATAATGTAATATATGAGTTTCGTTCAGAATCGTATTTTCTCATTCAATATCATTGCATTCAAATCGTAAATAGAATACACCACTAATTTCTCCGAGGACCGAAGGGACGAAGGAGGAATGTCCATAATCAACATTCCCACATAACTTTACTTTTTTTTTTAATTGTCCTAACAATTCCTATTCTTTTGAACCTACATCATTTTTATTTTGGTTGTTAAACGTAACACATAAATGATAAGTATATTATTTCATATTTTAAGTTGCAGTTCTTCTATCAATGACCACGAACCACTACTGAAAATAATGTTTTATATTTAAATAATAAATAGTTCAATTTATTAATATTAATATTTAATATACATTTTTTTGTATTTAAGTAGATTAAAATAGGTTAAATATATTTTAGCTTTCTAAATCCTACTATGCAAGTATTTAAAAATACAATCTTTTCATTTCAAATAAAATATTTTTATCAACTAATATGTAATATAAAATACAACATTGATATTGTCGACAATATTAATATATGTATGTGATATATGTATATGTGTATAATATGTATTATACAAAAAGTAATATTATCTATAATAATCATTATGTCTTAATCATGTTAATAGTATAAAAAAACATGTTGTAAATTAAATATTAATTATTTCATATAGAAGTTGATTTAATTATATGGTTTTACCTCCGACGTGGCCTCAATCTGTTAATTAAATTTTGAAGTTTTAAAGCAGGACCTAATCTAAGTCCCATATATTTCATCATTGTATCTGAATTCAGTAATAATAATGCTTTCCCATCAATTTCCTGAAATTATAATAATTTATATTTTAATAGAATATAATTTTCAAAAACATTACTTTTAGTAACAAAACGTACATGTTTTCTAAAAAGATCAGCAAATATATTTAATTGTATATCCACACAGTTTATATGGTGAATAACATCTTCAACAGTCCATTCTGCAGGGTCTACTGGTAATCTTAATGGCCCTTCAGTTGGTGTAGTCGAAGATGCAGCTTCCATTTCAGGTTCAGTTGTACGAGCCATTTTTGTTACTGAGGTAACTTCATCAGGAGTTGAGCTCTCTGGTGAACCCTGTCGTTTTATATTTTTGTCATCGTTTGTTACTTTGTTAACATCTAAAATACATCATTTCTATTGTATAAAAATATTGTTCACAAATTTTATATTCCTATTATTTTTACTTTTTTCGATTTTACACTCGGAGCAAACATTTAATGCAGGACTCAACATATTTTTGCAACATGACAAATCTTCTAATAAAGTTTTGATATAATCCCAGAATTCATCAGCTTTCTCAATTTTTGGAAGTTTAAAAACTCTAGATTTCCCTTCATATGTAGCTATATTTATGTATAAAAAATGAATTTATTTGTTATAATCTAAATTAACTTTAGAAATATACAAATATAATTTAGTTTATTACTAACATTCAGTAATAAACTAAAACTAATACAAAATTTTATAAAAAAAAAATCTGTTAAGTCTTTTATTATTTCATATATACTTAAATTAATTGATTTATATTTTAAAAGAAAAAAAAATTTAATTTGCTATATTTAATACTATTAAATTAGTTAATTTTTAAAACAATATATCTATTGAGATAAAAAAACAGAATCGTTATAATCAAGTTAAATAAAATTGTAACTTCAAAAACCAAATTTTCTCATACAAGAATATTTATCAATTTAAAATATAATGCATAATACATTTAACATACATATAAATATAATATATTTGTTTAAGTAAAAAGTCAAAAATATTATAATTTTTCATACAAAATAGGTATTGGCTGATATCAATATTATAATTCCTAAAAACTGTGAAGAGTCCTGCCTTTATTTAAAATTTGTAGTATACATCAGTAGTACAACCAAAAATTTTGTATAGGTTTCATATATAAATATGTAATAAACTTATTTTATTATATTAGTATATAATTTAAACAATTCCAAATTATAAATTATATAATTAAATTTGAACTAATATCAAATTTATAACATAAAAACTTAATACATTTTTACTAAAAAGTTTAATATACTAATTTACTATTATAGTATTTAATATAATTTAAACTATTTATTACCTGTTATTGTACATGTACTATCACCTTGTTTTTTCATTAATGTAGTAACTGATTGTATATCATGTGCTGTGTTTACTAAATGTTGTATTGTATCCTTTAATACTTTTTGTACAAGCCCCGGTCCTAATTGTTTAGGAAGTTCAAACAATTTAGATGAATCCATAAATGGACCACATTTGCATTCATGGTTTATAAACACTGAAACAAATAATCTTAGCTATATAAAAATGCATAATGAATAAAAAAAACCTTATTTATTAATAAATAATAATAATAGAATTGGAACTTATAGTACCAGAACAAGATTCTTGAATACCAGCTTCAAGGTCACTTGCACTATCTGGTGTTAAGTTTATGGAATCATTTAAATTTTGTTTCACAATAGTAGATGATTGTGGCCCTGGTCTACCTCCAGAATAACGAGATCCTGCAATAACTGATTTGTTATACAATTTGTTAATTTATATTGATATATTTCACATATTCATCAACGAAACTACCAAATTTATTATCTAAGTAAATGTTAATATATGTACCTTTATGACCAGGTGGTTGAAGTGGATGACCACTTTTTACACACCATCCTACTGGAAATATATCTCTTGAATCATACGAACACCAATAGTCAAATGCTCCTCTCCATCCATCAAAAGTAACGAATATATTATTTTTGTTAACATCACCTAATAAATATTAAAGTGTTGATTTATAGTTACTTAAAGTATATTTCTAAAAATACAAATTTATCTGAATTAAAGACGTACCAATAGTGGCTACACAAATTAAATGTGGATTTTTTTTATCAACTGCTTCAATTTTTTGACCAACTTTAAATAAATTATCTGTAGGACTATCTGGTTCAGATTTAAATGCAGTATCAGGGGAATAGAAAGCACCATTTAGGGTTTTCACTAGGAACATTGGAAATAGTGAACCATTCATACGAAAGCCTAAAAATAAAATTAAAAACATTAATTATAAATATTTTAAAATATGAAGAAATTTAATTTACCAAGAGGAGGTTGTAACATGCCACCTTTTTTTTCTGTATATCCAATAGGTTTTAACTCTGAAGAGTCAATTAACCTCCAAAAATCATTTTTATTATCTCCACCATCAAGACGGAGGCGTATTCTAGGGCCAACAACACCGACTACAGTTGCAATACACATAGAAGTTATGTTACGAGGATCTACTGCTTCTAACTTCATACCAGGTTTAAATTCATTTTCTGGAGATTCTTCATGCTATAAATAATAGTAGTTTTAATTATATTTTGTAATATTTTACTTATTTACGATTTAAAATTGTATTCAAATCTAACATTTAAAAAATTAAAAAAACATTTTCAATCATATTTAAGTTGATCATCTAAAACTAAATTAAATGTATTAACCTGTTTAAAACAATAAGTAGGAGCTGCTGTACTAGATGTTTCTTTAAGATAATTATCCCAATCAAATACTGGATTACCATGAATTGAAAATGGATTTTCCACTTGACCATCAACAAATATAGCTAAAATTATAATGTGTTTTTGAATAACTTACATTAATAAATGTGTAATAAAAATTTAATTATTTTAGTTTAATTTTTATAATTTAAAAATTATATTAATAATTATTCATTACACAATATACAAACAGCAAACCATAACATCACATAATATATAAAAAAATTATTGTTCGTGTTTATTAAAATTTTTTTTATAAAATGTTACAATTTACTAGTTTAAATCCATAATGTAATTTACTTATCCACCCAATAAAAATTAATTAAATATATTAATTCTAACACACTATTTATAAAGATATAAAACAATTTCTATAACTATAGAATTATTACTTAGTGATATAAATTCTTTAAATTATTATAAATAATATTTGAATGTAAATATCTACTTTTTTTTGCTTGTTCTTTTCTTTGGTGCTTATTTAAACAAGCAGTAGAACAAAATTTTTTTGGTGTAGAATCTGGATTTTCTTGTTTTACTGGTGTGCCTTTAATTATATTGTCACAATTCGCACAACCATTCTAAAATAATAATAACAAAATTAATATTAAACTAACAAATACCGTAATTTATTTTATAAAATAATTTTAATTAATGTTCCAATTATTATCAAAATTGCATAAATAAAACTAACAAAATATTAAAATCTAATCATTTACATTACGCTTTACATTGCACATTACAATGAAGGAATTATAGAATATTAACTTTTATTAGTTGCATGAATAATTCAACTTTATTAAAGTAATTTATGTTAAATTAATTTTGAAAATCAGTGAAAATATTATCTGATTTTAGAAACCTATAAGCAGGGGTGCCATTTGGGAGGACCGGAGTGGGTCACAGCTCCCCCCCTTTTTTTTATGTATTTTATCGCGCCGATACATAATATTCAAACGTCATACGCCACCTTCATAATCTACAATAATATTGTCGACGGACTTATTGTAAATTTGTATATTTGTACCATTTTGTCGTTTGTATTTTGTGTCAGGTTTGTTGAACAATGAATAATGATATAGGTATGTTTAATAAAATTAGGTATAATTAAAAAACATTGTACATTCCTAAAAAATGCATCGCAAATGAAATTGTCAGTTACTAACATAATTTTAATATCAAACAAAATTGGCCCGATCGGCGTACAGCTTGGCCTGCTTTAATTTTCGCTCCCCTATTAAAATACTGAAATGACGCCCCTGCCTTTAAGGTTAATGAAGAATTTTAAAATAAAAATAAAATAAAAATAAAACTTAATATTATCATTCACTATAAAATTAATTTCTTTTTATTAATTTTTACTTATAAAATATTATAAAGGACAATAAATTATTCTTGCATAAAAAATTATTTAAAATATAGGTATTTTTAAAGAAATGTATTAGTTTTAAAAATTATGACATTGATATTATTATTAATAATTACCTTGACATATTCTTTCCGAAATTCAGCAAGACAATTAACAGAGCAAAATTCTTTTTTCCCATTCTGTGTAGGTAGAACATAGTTTAAAGGATGTTTTGTTTCATTGCACATAGTACATGATGTCTTCGCCTTCGGCGGGCGGCCTAATAAATACATTAAGTTAGGTTAGGTTTTTTAAAAATTTTTTCATATTTAATTTTGTATAATTAAAAGTTTAAATAATAACTATAAAATATTTAAACTAAAATTGATACAAACAAATATTTGTATAAACTTATAATATAATTTAATGATTTGATACAAATAACAAATAATTAAAAAAAAACACACAAGCAAAGCTACATTAAAATTTGAATTATATAATATATTAAATATCCTAAAACATGATATAAGAAATGTAATATAACCCTTTAGTTTAAATTGTAAAAAGATAATATATAATTAAATATGTCATATTATGTTATTCTACATTATGGATGCTACATAAAATATATTATAATTAATTTAAACAAAAAACAAAATACTAAGAAATAATCAATTTAATTTTGACAAAAAAATATGTTTATTAAACCAATAATGGTATTGGCAATTATTATTACAACAATATAGACACATTCTAATAAAAACCTTATGAAGCTTAATATAAAAGTATTATAGACATTAAATTCATTAAAACCAACTCTTATACTAAAATCTTCAGTTTTTCCACTCTTTACTTTTGTCATTGCTCCCTCATGTCTTCTATTACTTTAATATACTTTCTCGGTACTTTATACTTATAAGTTTTATACCTCTATAATGTCCATCTTCTTATACATATCCCTTACTCTTAAAAATGGATACCAAAAAATATTCTCTCCATTCATCCGGCAATTTGCCTTTCACTAATATCTTATTAAAGAAACTTGTGAACCAATTTTTGCCAAATATTCCCAACACCTTTCCATACCTCTACTGGTACTCCATCAGGTACAATAGTTTTCTTATTTTTCACCAACTGTACTCCAAATTTCCTTTTCTCTAATTAAGTCTCCATACCTATGTTCCACTTTACTTACTCTACTACTTCTTTTAGAAATTTTTCAATCAATATTCTTTTGAAATATCTCTTCCATCCCATTCTTAAAGTCTACCAACTCGTCAGCATTTCTTTATCTTCCCTTATTATACACTACATATTCTCTATACACCTCTCTGCCAACTTATACATTTCTTTTTTTCCCCCTCGTGTTCATATAAACTTATTTAATTTTGTTCCCTAACTACAATTTTCGCTTCTTTATTTAATATTTTATGCAATCCTCTTACCGTGTCTTTGTGCCATTTTTAAACTGGTTTTTCCTGGCAGATTTTTTTTTCTAAATAGTAACATTTATAATAAATGTTTGAAAACTTCATTGACAATACTTAAATATAATATTTATTAACAATTTTTGAAATAAACCATATAGTTAATATTACATGATAGCTACTTAATGTAGTATTTGGTCTGTTAAAAAAATGAGGCTTCTTAATTATGTTTTTATAATTTAAATAACTATTATAACAAATATTGTTAATATTAAGTAAACTATGTTATTGTTGCGGTAAAAATTTAAAAACCATAATTATTATTATACAAGGTGATAAAAAATACTGGATACAAAAAAGGTTAGCATGATACACAATTATTATGCAATCATTTCATGCCAATATTTTCCAACAATAGACTAATTTTATTATTATTATAATCATGGTATAAATTATCATAATGCTAATATTTGAAATTGACAAAAAATATTTTTCGATAAATTATACAGGTTGAATGTAGAACATACACAATGTTCTCGAAAAGTAATATTTATTTCAACTTTATCTTTTAAAGTATTTTTAGTAGTTTTATAATCTTAACTTTTTTTAATTTACCTTAATTAAGAATTAGTTTCTAATTTTTAAAAGCAACACTAATTTTTAATTTTCAAAATATATTTATTTTTAATGTTAATTTGTTTCTAATATATTTACATTTGAATAGATAATTATAGGAGATGCTTAATGCATAATTTAACACTTATCCACCGCAAAATCTATGTCATATGTTTCAAGTACTAACATACAAATAAATTTGGCAAAACCGATAAACATTAATTTGTATTTTGATTTTAAACACCTCAATTTATTGGTATTTAAAAATAAATAACATCCCATAAAAAAAATCAATTTCAAGTAATCATACCATTCAAACAACCTCACTAAATAAACATTAATAAATGTTAAAAATAATTTTAACTTATCTTAATTAAATCTTAAGTTTAAAAAAAATACAGGGATTATCATTTGTAAATTTTTGATATTCATTTAAAACAATGAAACAAAAACTCAATATATTACAATATACTATACTGATAATCCATTCATAAATTTTACCACGCGTGTAAATTACCTATGTAAATACTCAACAAAATTTTCAAGTTTCTAAGATCGAAATTCAGGGTTATCATGAAATAAAAAAATTCCAATTAAAAAAAAAAAAACAGTAATTTTGCTGATTTTCCATCATTTTTTGGTAGTTTTTATTCTTCCAAGGAAAAAATTTTGAGAAATTCGAAAAATAATCTAAATAAAGTACCAACTAGATGAAATTTAGTATGGGAAAGGTACCCTATTTGTGGCAATCGGATCATTATTTCTACCCAAAAAAAATGTTTTCTTATATCAATAAAAAAAAAAAACATTTTTGTAAAACCAATATAATTCTCGCTTCACTCAAAATCTAAAATGATTGAGTAAATACATATATAAATTAAAATCACATAATACATTTTGTTTTTTAGATTTTAATTTCAAATCATGATTAAACCAATTAACAATTTAATACTAAACTATATTTTCAATAATTAATTAGTTAAAACATACCTCTCATTTTGATAGTTTGCATGAGTACAATGATATGTTAAAATTAGTTCTCAATTTTCTATTCAAACCTAAAAAATATAAATATATATATAACTATAATACATAAATACACAAGATGTTAAGATTTTATTGTTATATATATATATTACAATTAGGTACATATTTTAAGAATTTATAATTAGTAAATATTAATAAAAATTATTAAATAATATGAATAGAAGTATAATTATTATATGAATTCACAATCATCAATAAAATACAAAATAAATATATAATTATTTATTAAATTAAATTGTATTTTCTTAATTTAATCAAATTAATTTTTTTATTATTGCCAAGTAAACATATTTGTATGTTTAAAAACAAGTGGTGAAGTTATTAATTATCATAGTGATAATTAGAAATTTAAATATAAATTTTGTTGTAAGTAATTTGTACTCTTTAATTAATTTATTCTAGAATAGATATATTATATACTTGATACCTGATAATAGCCATTTTGTATATTAAGTTAAAGTATATAAATGTGTAAAAAAAATTAAGTTATTAAAAATCATAAAGAGACGCGACAAGCATTATGTATGTCTGTACATCAATGAAATAATACATAAACATATTAATAATTATCTCAAACAGCAGATCAAATATCCTGAAGTTTACTTACAGAAAGGTTTTTGAAGTGGAACAGCTAAACGGGGACAATTTTCTTTTTAAAAGTTGATTAGATAAAATATTTAGAATAGTATTATTCTGGTATTATCGGCTTTTTAAGAGTAAGAAAAACGTCAACAAAAGAACTTGGTCCGCCATTGGCCGGATATTATAGATAACAGTAGTTTACAAACTACAAAGATAAGTCAGAATTCAGTAGTGTCAACAGTTATACGCTAAAACTACCGTGATCGGGCATGGATCTATCTTGTATCTTGTTGGATTATCTTAATCGGGTTTATGCACCATACTATCCTAGTCTATACTCTATAACTCTATATCTATGCACTAAACGACGATATAAGAAATATGTTCATTGATTAAATGTCCCATACATAAATAGCCATGTGTGTTTTATGGAAACTTGTGAATCAAAATAATGTCAAAGTGGATTTATAAATGTGTACAATTTTTATTATGTGACAATAGATAGCGTTCTATGTCACTGTTGAATTATGATTGCAGGAAATAAATTTATGAACTGGGGATTATAATTTTATGTAGTTCATAATATTTACCACTAGAATGTATGACAGTCTAGTAGTTTCTTCCACTATAATACAATATAGTCTACTATATAAAACATCCGCAACGAAAGTGGGCAGTGGCGCACTTCAGACACTTCTTCAATTTCAGTCTATCACACGACTGCTGTTTTTCTGTCACAGACTATATGAAAATCATGACAATAATGAAAATATAATATAAATCTACCTATTTTAGTATTTCGCCATAATGATGAAAATATAATTTTTCTATTGTTTGTAGCTGTGTCGTGTCCATAGACAAGAATACTAAGTCCAGTCCGTGATTTCTATATATAAATAGTCAAACTGTATACTAATCTCAAATCTGGTCACTTTTATAACCACTTCAAATATAGTCAACAGATTCCTATCCTGTCCTATCATAGAATATTATAATTTATATTTAAATTAATTTTATTGTCCTACATTTTACAATTGCCTGTGTTTGTGTAAATTGTTAACATTGTCCATTCTGACTGTTATATTCTATAATTCTGTTTGTGTGGTCGTACACTGAAGAAGTGAAGACTAAACCATGGACTTTTTTTATATTAAATAACAGATAAATTTATATATAATATATAATATGAACATAATATAGTCCATGACCGAACTATTGAATATTCAATATTGACAGACATATTGTCGGTTCTATCATTTCATGGGGAAAAAAGTATTATTCCTTTGATCATTTTCATTGTTGTATCCATGAAGATTATAGATTATATAACTTTTGATATGCCCATCTCCGTGTCGTAAATTACTCTGCGCAACTGTGCGTCACGGCTACATACTAATGTGTTCATTTGTTGATTGATTGTCAAATGTGATATTCTACACTTTGTATTATCATATTTTATTTATCATAATAAAATACTTTTTAACACCTTTTATAAAAAAAGCAATTATTCAAAAAGTGTTACGATAAATCAACTAATTAAATACAATTAAGAATATTCAATAGCATCAACATCAAGTCACTACAAGTCCTTTTGGTGGACTTGTACTTTAGTTTGTAACAAGTGACCACACCCATCGAAAATAGGCCTATCCGATACTGCTGTCATGGACATGATGATTTCCAATCTGCAACAGCAGCGGCAGATTACAGAACAGCTACGGCGAGAGGCAGCTGTGAAACGTATTCCAGTGTCTCAAGCTATACAGGATATCATTAAGTACATAAGGGAACGGGAAATGGAAGACTGTTTAATGGTTGGTTTTTCATCACAAAAAGCTAATCCATTCAGGGAAAAAAGTAGCTGTGCAGTTATTTAAACTTAATTGATAGTTTTAAGCTTAACTATAACCTAATTTTAATATTGAAAAAACAAAATATATTACAATTCTGTATTAATTCAACGATCAATTTTTTTGTATAATACCATTTTATTTTGATTTGGATTTTAGTTACAAACCAATGAATATTATCTTATTATATATAATTATTAGCTTATTCCACTAATTTATTTTTAAGTACCTAATATAATATATTTTATACTACAACACTCAGTTTGTGTTATTATTATATTAATGTTAATAATTTAAACTGATAATAAAGTGAATATATTTAATAATGTAAATCATTCATTTATGAAACTTACCCGTTTTAATTTTAATGAATTATTTACAATTTGGACGTTTCTGTTATTTATAATAAATTATTGGTTTAAAAAAAAAAGATGTTATTGTTCATAAAACGATAAATCTTTGGTAATTTAAGTATAGTATGGATTTACACAAAAATATTTATACTTATTGTAAGTTCTATATCTATCTATGAATTTGGTAAATTTAATAAAAACAATTTGGTTTTAATAATAATAATTATTAACCATATATATTTTTACTTAATTTTGTATTTATCATTTCTGCCTTATAATTAATATTCCTACATAATCTACAAACCCATTATAATTATAATTTTTAACATAATTTTAAAGTATAACTTTTTAATATATTGTATTAGTATTGCATTATTTTGCAATTCCAATAACTCCACAGGCAATTCTAGCACCAGCATTTCCTGTTGTTGAACTTAATTCATGGCCTCCTTTGCCTAAATCATCTTGATCAGCATGTAACTATAAAAATAATACTTATATTAAATATTTATTTTAATTAATATTTTATATTTTTATAATTTTACTAGTTTAAATTAGAGGAACACTACTTTAGCACAATTTATGATTACATATTTTTGTAATAAGTTACAAATAACACATCAATTATTTTAGTTTACAAAATAAAATAACCATAAATATTTTCGGTTATATAAAGTTTTCTATTTAAAAAGAAAAAGTTATTAGATAATAAACATAAAATGTCATATATAATTAAAACTTTTCTTAAAAGTTCTTATATAATATACTCAAAATTTTAATTTAATCGATTTAAGTTTTATTAGTTTATTTATTTTCATAAATCAAACAATATAAAATCATTTAATACTTATAGAGCTACATTTGTATTTTAACATTATAAAAATAAAAACATTAAATTAATTATAGCAATTATGCCATAAGAAAAAAAGACTATGCTGGCACCTAGTATAATTAAATAGTATTGTTATAATTTGTTTATTTGTATAATTTAAGATTCATATATTGTAGATTTTTTCCTATAAAAACATGAATATCTTGATACTTACCACCAAGGTACGGCCAATAATATTGAAAGGTCCTGTAAGTGATATCATTGAGTCGTTGATGTTAACTTTTGCTACGGATGATTCATTTGCTTCAATATTACCCAAGTCACCAACATGCCTAATTTCATCTAATGGGGAACCATGAGTTAAACCTAAAGGATTAAAATGTGGACCAGAGCTCATGCAACCTAGAATAACAATATAATTGTAGTATATATTTTAAATATTATTTATAAAATATAATTTAATTTAGTTGAATTATATAGTATTAAAGTAGTATGTTTTTATAATACAATATATATATAATATAATATAATTAAACAATAAATATAATTAATTAGCAAATAAAAACAAAAATACTTCATTTCAAAAATCAATATAATCAAGATACAGACTTCATACAATGTACGAATTATTTACACATTATAGTGTATATCTACCACCTTCCAAAGTATTACAATTTTTTATTTTGTTTCAATAAAAATATTTGTCATTTATTTGTTATTAAATTTAATTAAATGTTGATTTGTTCTTCACCATTTATACTTAATAGCTCACTATTACCATTTGGAGATAACACCAATATTGTAAGTCAGTAACACTGTATAATGTGACAAATCCAGTTAAATTAATATTATTATTTATTTGTTTAATTTACCATTAGTATTATCACCAAATTCATGAATATGAAAACCATGCAATCCTTTGGATAGACCAGTTACTTCACCAGTTACCTCAACAGGAGTTTTGTCATTCTAAACATAAATTATTTAATTTAAAAAAAAAATACATTTTCATTATTACCACATCGATTTGATGCAAGTTTATTATTAGAAATTAATTCTAGAATTATACTTACATCTTGCGAAAAGAAAATGGTGCCTTTAACATTTTCACCATTCAATACACAGACTGCTTTAACCATTTTTAAAAATGTATTTAAATTAATACAGATAATAATAAATGGTTAAATATTTATAATGCTGGTTTTAAAACTGTCGTATGTTAAATTATGACTAAAATATAACATGAACAGCACTGAATAACAATGATTAATAAAAATGACCTATTAACCAAATCAGTAATGACATAAGAAATGTCCTCGGTTTAAAATTTAATTATAATCAAGATTTTATAGGTATACTTTATATATATCTATATATAATTAAATCGTTTGAAACTCAATTTAATAGGAAAATATGACGTAATATCGTGATAATGTAGAAGAATC
This sequence comes from Eriosoma lanigerum, assembly GCA_013282895.1. Classification (NCBI taxonomy): domain Eukaryota; kingdom Metazoa; phylum Arthropoda; class Insecta; order Hemiptera; family Aphididae; genus Eriosoma; species Eriosoma lanigerum. Next base: position 20,632,572 of record CM023359.1, read on the forward strand.
GTGAAATTGTATTCTCCCAGGCACCGAGTTGGAACTCGGGATTTGTAACTTAGTCGTAAATTTGTAACTTGTATAGTTGTATCCCCAATTCCTCGTTCATAATGTCTTATAAGTTATAAGTATGAAGTTCATAACGACTAATAAAATGAGTAGGTAACTCATGGATAAATAATTTAGCCATGGAATAACAATAAGAAAGTTATTTAAAATTTTAAATATAAATATTTGTCGGATCTAAAGTTCAAGAGTTCATCTATTATGGTAAATAGTAAATACTAAATAGACAATATACTGATATAGTACCTAAAATAATATATAGCTACTATTATGAAATTCCAAAATATAACATATTAACATAATATTATTATATAAACATTACTTAAACATAATAATAATATATTGTATTTGAATTTGTTTATGGTATATATATATATGGTCTTATGGAAGAAGATTTACCTATCAAACTTAGAAGTGATAGTGAGTGACATATTCATACTTATGAGAAATTGCCACAACTAAATAAGAGGCATTGAGGCACTGATTGACATTGATGTATAGAAGCGATTGGTAAAAAGAAATAGAAACAGACTTAATCTAATAAATTCTTAAACAAATACAATTTGAAAAAATAATGATACCTACCTATTTTTAATTACGTTGGTTACTAATGAATGGGGCTCAGATTACTATAATAAGTATAATGATATTCCGAATATCGAAATAAAAATTCTAATTATATGTTTATGTAATCTCTAATCGACAAGGGTGGATTTATACTTTCAAAATATGAACTTTTTTATGACATAATATAGCCATATAGGTATATATGTATAATGTACCTATGTCCTATATATAATATATCCTATACCTATTGGCTATCACTATATGCATACTGTATACACTATGCATATGCCTAAATACATATACATCGTAAAATATTAATAAATTCAATAAATCTAAATCAATTTCCTTTTCGGTTAAGTCGAAAAAGAAATTGATCATGATATAGTTATAATTATAATTATAAATAGTTTTAATAATTTAATAAATAAACCTGGAAAAGTAAATCCGAAATTTTAAACATCAAAAACAAAACCACAGAATTGTAGACTCTTTTTGATATATGCTTAGAGCCGCATTTACAGGGATCAAATAAGGGTACTGATATTATAGTTCAGCAAATTACATTTTCTGATAAAATATTTTTCAGTAAATACTAAATATACATTTCTAACAAAATATTTTCTTAATTTATATGCTTCGATCAGTAGCGGATTCGGGATTCTAAATAAAAATCGGTATATTTACTAGCCCAATTGCCCATAAGATAAATTTATGGAATAAAAATAATTAAAATTTGCATAATCCAGTAAAATATTGACTTTATTCAACTTGAGTTATAAATTATTTAAAACAAGACATTAATATAATATGTACATTTATAATACACAAAGACAGTAAAACGTAAAAATAACATACTACTATGTATAATAATATAGATATACTAATACTTATGTCTATTTATTATTATTATATACAATACCTATTTAAAAAGATTGATAATATTTAGGAATTGATTACCTACTACAGTGTTTAATAACTTTTAATTAATATTTAATAATAGGTACTTGTCCTAATATTCAAATTCACATTAATTTAATTAGCAGACTACTATATGCAAATTTTCATAAAAAATAAATATTTTTAATAATTTATAATTTTTTTTGAATAATATATTTAGTATATAATATGTAAAAAAACATATATTATTTGAAAAAAAAAAATGGTTTATACATTTTTTTTTTACCAAAGTTACTCACAAGAACTATAAACTTACTTCAATATAATATTATAGATTAATTAATATAGATATTATTTTGCTATACGAATAACGGTATAACTTAGTACCTATACCGTACACCATGGCTAAATTTAGCTATAGTTCCAATTACGTTTACATAATATTACACAACTACACTAGCCCATAAGGCTAACAGTGTAATCTAATAGCGTGATGGATATTAATTGAATAAAAAAATGTTGGAAAATTTGATATTTGAGAAATAAAATAGAATAATATAATTTATAAATTAAAAAAATATTTTTAAAATGTCCGGTAGACTTTCGAATCATGAACTGGGTTAGGGCAACAGGAAAAAATTCCGCGGCCTCACACGGTAACGTCATAATCCTCTATACTGGACAGTATTGTGATATCAGTATATCATTCAGGGGCGCCATTTGGGGGTGAGCAGGGTCATAGAATATAATAGAAACGACACTTATAAGCAGATAATCAATTTGTTTATATTTTATGGAAGCCCGATATGATGTTAGCCATTAATACGGAAATGAAGGCTCGACATGAAGTCATTAGTAATTTCAAGCTTCAAGATCAACGAAAAATATTTTGACTTAGAAAAATGCATTGGAAAAATGTTGAAAATATTCCAAAAATAAGATATTAATGCTATACCCCCAATTATATTGTATTTTAAAATAAAATTTGTTAGATAAATTATAAACAATAATAAGTTTTGTACGTTTAAAATCTAAAATTGTAAAAGATGGGCCAGTTAAATATTGATATCTCGGTGGGCCAAATTTACTCAATCCGGCCCTTATCCCCTATTTTTTCTGTATTTTATCACGCCCATACATAATACGTCAATATTAGTGGTTCAAAGATCAAAGTATTTTTCTAAAATAAATTTAAAAGCAGGGCCGGTTTAATGAGTGGTGTAACACCCCCACTTAAATTATTTAGGAAGTTTCAATCGGCGTTCAATTTGATATTTTGGAATCCAGTCAGCAAATATTTTGGATCAAGTCGGCAATTATTGCATAAAACATTTTATCAAACATATTGGAAAAAAGACTTATTTACACGTTTTGAAACAGTTTTAAAAGTATTTGTAGTCGACGTATTTCTACATTTCTACAATTACACCCCCTCCCTCACCACTAATACTTTTTTGCGCCGATCATAACCGGTCAACCCTGGTCTGGGATGCGCCAGTACATACCCCTGGACCCATGGCCGTATTCAGCATTAATTTTTAGGGAAGATTTTTTATGAAGATGTTAATTATAACCATTAATTATATAAATGTTGAAATTTTATGTTATTACATAGGTACCTATTTATATGATAAGAATACATAATAAGTTAAGGCTTTTTAAAATTAAATAAACGACATTGCTTATTATAACCATTAGGTATTTATTTATTAATTATTTATTATAATAGATTTTACTTTATATTAATTAATTTTAATATAATAATAATTTTCTGCATGATTTAGCAAATTTAATTAATACCTCTTTTGGGTCTACATTTATTTCCCTCTGAACTGTTATCAAAACTAATCCGTCGAGGCGAGTCTGTCCAGTTGAATATATATATAATATATCATATTAATATATATAATTATATCATTTAATATATCGTCAAATTTTCAGGGGGGTTTAAATCTGGAAACCCCCTTGAATACGACCATGTCTGAACCACTCCATAAAACCGCCACTGACTATCAAATATAGTGTGTAAGTTATAATTGTTACCTAATATTATATATTATATATATTTTTTTTAAGATCTAGATGTTCAGGAAAGGTTCACTATACCGTAATACCGTCTGGTGTTTATCATTATTCAATATCAATGTGCGCCCTTTTAATAACGCTTTTCCTATTTTTAGCATTTTTTAAATACTTAGGCATTTTGAAAAAATAAAAATTATCTTTTAATTTATTAAAGTTTTATCTGTAATTAAAAATGCGACAATTCTCGTTCTCGATGTGTGGAATCATAAATGATGGATTATTTTTTTATGATTGATGTATTGAATATTGATAGGTATGAATGGTATGAAACCAGATTATATGAAAAATAAATAATATATATTCAATTTTCATTTAATGTGATGAAACTAGGAATGTATATGATTAATGAATAAAATAATAATACCTATATATTTATTATTATTATTATTATTATGATTTATGTCAAACGAGATAATATAAAAGTATGTAAATGTAACATTATATGTATAATGTAATCCTATGTGGCTATTGGCTATGTGTTAGCCACGGACTATATCTAATAATCGGATTGCAATAAATAATAGTCCGTGGTGTAGCAGTACGCAGTAGTTAAGTTTTTTTAGTTTTTTACATTTTACGTGCATACAAATTACAATATATGGGCACATAATATTATAATGTATAATGTATTATATTTTATATATTATAATAATTAATATCAATAATATTAATTCACAATATTAAACGTATTCAACTATTTAGTATTTATCGTTAATTACAAATTTATTTACAAACTACAATAATATAACATTAAAAAATAATATTTTAAAACGGTGAGATACAAAAATATGTATTGAAAAGCATGTAATCTTTGATAGAAGATAATTTGATAATTGATAACAAAAACAACGGTATTTTTTAACATAATTGTATTTTTCAATTTAATATTAGGTTTAGTTAGATATTAGGAGTTTCTAGTTAAGAAATATGAATCTCAATTTTATTTGAAGCTAGTTTAAGAGTTTTATTTTAAACTATCTATTATTGATTATTTTTTATTTGTAATTAAGTATAAGAAACGACAATGTGTACGATAATGGAAATGTCAACTATGCAAATTAAACCAGTGGCAGTAAAAAGAAATGGTGTCATTGACTGTCTTGTAGGTTGAAATTATTTTTGTTCGTAGTGCTTAAGTCTAAGCAGAATGGATCACGCTGAATTAATATTAGAAATGTCTCATTTGGAGCGAATGCCTACAGCTGATAGGTTGGCTTTAGCCAGACGCCGTCGGGTTCAACAGTTACGATTGTGGGCCCAAAAAGATCGTGAACGAAGACGATCATCTCCACCCCGAAATAATAGACATATATATTTTAGTGACAATGTTATGTTGTTGGAAGCTGCTTCTAGAAATGATGTCGAAGAAGGTATTTATGACCTAAATAAATACTTGAGAACTAATTTAATGTTATTAATTTATAAATGTTTTTAGTAAGAAGACTTTTGGTGAAAGAAGTTAGTCCAGATGCTACAAATGAAGATGGACTTACTGCTTTACATCAAGTAAATTTAAATTTATACATAATAATAATAATAATATAATAATTTTTTAATAATATACTCTCTATAGGAATATCAGTTATTTTTAGTTATTATTTTTAACATAACATATGAAAATACTGTTAATATTAAGTTTACATTTGTTAGTGTTGTATTGATGACAATGAACAAATGATGAAACTTTTGGTGGAGTTTGGTGCTAATGTAAATGCAGAAGACAGTGAAAAATGGACTCCTTTGCATGCAGCTGCTACTTGTGCTCATTTACATCTTATTAAATATCTGATTGATAAGTATGTTTTTTTTCCTATCTATATCTATTTTTTATTTACTCAAAACAATCATTTATAGAGGTGCCAATTTACTTGCTGTAAATGCGGATGGTAACATGCCATATGATATCTGTGAAGATGAAGCTGCATTAGATCTTATTGAAAGTGAAATGGCCAGACGGGGTGTGACACAACAATTGATTGATAATACACGTTCCACCACAGAACATCGGATGTTACAAGAACTCCAGAACGCTGTTGATACTAATCAGAGTTATTTACTAGAATCCTATGATCATCAAGGAGCAACACCTGTAGTATATATTCTTTATAATTATAGGACATTTTAATTTAATATAAAAATAATATTTTAGTTACATATTGCTGCAGCCAATGGATATTTAAAAGTGGTAGAGTACTTATTAGACAACCACGTTGCGACTGATGTTAAAGATTCTGATGAATGGCAACCTGTTCATGCAGCAGCTTGTTGGGGTCATGTATGTATTTAAATCGGAGCTGTATGAAATTTCTGTTAGATACTAAAAGAATATTCATAAAAATATATTTTAAATGTGTTCAGTTTGGTTAGATAAAAAAATGTACATTATTTTAATCAATTTTCAAATGACCTAACCCCCATAACAGTACTGGAGTTGTTTAACCCATCATTGGTACACATATATCTCGTTACATGATTACTATACTGTGTGCTCATACGTAACTTTTTATATTTTTATTAACTATGCTTGATTAATTTAGAATATTGAATCATATATAGATATATTTATATTTTTACTCTTTACTAAAAAGTAAAATTTACTTTTTATGTAATAATAATTTATCAAATAAAAACAAAAACTGTTTCAACAATGTAATTGACTGTAGCAGTAGTAATAAAAATATTGTGTGCTTAGTACAATGTTAACACTTTATCGGTACTCTTGACTTCAGGACCAGAAATAGACACTATTATTTATTTTTGTAAATATGTCATTTGAAGGTATTAATAGTATTACATTAATTTGATAATATTTATATGATTGATGCTTGAAATATTATCTGTGTTAACGGCGGGTTAAAACAATATTCTGAAAATTTTTAAGTTTTATACAAGTTGGTAATTATAATTGATTTAAAGGTTTTTTTATATTTGTGAATAGCTAGAAGTATTAGAGATATTGGTACAAAATGGTGCTGATTTAAATGCTAAGACAAAAAATGAAGAAACGCCTGCAGATATTTGTGAGGATCCAGATTTACGCGATCGTATATTACAATTACGTAATGAACAAGAGACTAAAAAAGAAGCTCAAAAAAGAAGAGTACGAAGAACACAGTCTAATAATACAAGAGCTCAATCTGTACGAAGGACATCTATTAGGGAGAAAACTTTAACATCTAAAAAGGATGCTGTAGAAGAAGCTAGATTAAGGATTGAAGCTCAGAATGTAAGACAATGTATCTGTTAATATTTAATGTCAACTTATTATTAATATTATTAAAAATCTTTAAATTTAAAATTATATAATTTAAAAATTGTAATAGTTAATTCATTATTTTATTATTTTAGTTTGCAAAAAAGTTTTTAGCTAATGACCGTACGATTAGTGACTTGGAAGGAGATTCATCGATAGATTCATATATTCCAGTACCTCTTGCTTCAACAATTCCTACAACTGAGCGTCGAGAACCTGAAGGTGAAGATGTTACTGATGATAAATCACAATTGGAATCTGTAGATGTTGGTACAGCTGCTGAAACCTGTTATACAACAGAAAGTGATGGTAAAATAAATATACATGTTTCGGTAACCATTAATGCAGGCACATTGGCTGAGTTGAAGAAACAACGAGCACAGACTCGTGCAGCTGCTGGTCTTCTTTCTAATAGTACTGAAATACCATCTGATTCAGGATTGGCATTTAATAGATTTGCTGGTGATACTGAAGATGTGATTGTAGGTGATCCATTAAAAACAAGGAGAAAATGTTGCATCATTTTTTGATCTTGAATTGCCTTTCTTACTAAAAAATATTTTGAGCGTAAAATATTCATAATTATTTTATTCTGTGGAAACATATAATTTTTATTCTCTATTTTTTTATAGTGGTCATTTTTACAATTTTAGTAATAAAATTATTATCCTTTTTTGTGTACTTAAACATCACTGAATATTGTTCCGTCCTTTAGAACTTTTTTTACTTAATGTCAATATTTTATATGGGCCATTAGAATTATTTTATATTATTAGTCATTTACATAACTGTGATAAATTTTAAGTGTTTGGAGTAATTGATCATTTTTTTTATAAACTATTTTTTGTATTTATTATATTGACACAAATCAAATAAATTTGTATACATTCCAATTATATATTTTTATTTAATATAATAAAGAAAATATTTTAATATATCATTTTGTTATGAATTGTATTTTTTTAAACAATAAATCTGTATGCTTAACATTTTTAATGTAATTTGTTACAAAAACCTGTTTAAAATTAGTAATAACCTATTATATTATTGTGTTAATAATAATTAGTGATGTTACAAACCCTCATTTTTGAGGACGAACTGAACTAAATATAAATTTTCCGAACTTTAATAAAACTGAACATCTTAATTAATCTTCGAACTTGAACTGAAAAGAACTAATAATTGCATCAAACCCTAAACAAGTTATAAAAAATTTAAAGTTAAATAAGACTTAAATTAAGTTTTATTAATTATAGTACATATTTTATTATACTAACGTGTAAGTACTATAATATTATTTCAATATTATAAATATTTATATTTCATAATCTACTATACAGACAATAAAACAAAAACATTAATATTAACAAAATTGAATTTGATTTAAGAACTGAACACTTCGTAACAATACTAATAATTATATTACCAGGGATGTATTGGTAAATAATGTCTCGAGTATGCGCCATATTTCTTTCAAAATTACTTAAAATGATTATTATGACATTAATTTTTTTTTATATATTTAGTCAAATAATAAGTTTTTATCCTTACTATAATAAATTATAACTAGAACTCTACACTTTATTAAATAAGAATTTTTTTTTGTTTTAAATATTTTTAATTTTAAGTCGTAGAGGTATATAATATACTATGTACATGAATTAACTAATAGAAACAATACCTTATACATTTATTTTCATTAATAAAATACACTTAATATTAAAATTATATGCATTTTACAACAAATTTATAAATTATAAAATATTATGGCCGTATACTTATAAAATTATTATTTATATTGCAAATACATACTTTTATACAAATATTGTTATGAGTATACGCCGTATACACTCTATATGCTCATATCACTACATATTACTATACCAACCAACTTAAATGCTTCCTCCAATAACTTACTGTCTTACTATATTAAAATCGAAATTTACAACTTAAAACTTTCAACTAAAAATATTTTAAGTATGGTGTTAGTTTTCAAACAATAATTTACACTAATTGCATCTTGAAAATTATTTTAAGGATATGGAATACAGTAAAAGACTAAAGAAGACTAATTACTGAATATTTGTGGTCTCAATAGGAGAAGGATTTCTCACATAATATAATATGCATATGGTAAATTACTGTGGACGTATCATAAAGAAAATATGGGTTATGTTAACATTAAACATATACAATTATATATTTATATAACCTAACAAATTCACACAATCAATTAGTAATTTATTATAGTAGTTATATTCAAAAAAGAAATAGAAGTGAAACAAAAAAAACTATTTATTAAATTTTGTATTTCAAAACAATGTCCTCTTATAAATTATAATTAGTATTTACTATTTTCTGTTAAATGTAAAAAAAAAATTTATGAAAATAGACAATTTAAAAAAGATATTTGATTAAAATGTGCAAAATATAGTTTTTGCCAAATTATTTTTGTTATTTTTATTTTGTATATTAAACCATAATAATTATTATATTATAATTTTATGAAATATTATAAAGTGCTTTGACAAGAATATTTTATTTTATTATATTATTTATAAATGTATAGCAAAATTAAAAAATGTAACTCATTAATAGTTTTTAAATCAATACATTTTCCATGACCAATTTATTATTTTAGATTCTGAGCGAAGCGAGGAATGTATTGGTTTTAAAAAGATATTTTTTTGGGTAGAAATAATGGTCTGATTACTACAAGTAGGGTATCTATAGAAAAATGCATCTAGTTGGTACTTTATTTAGCTTATTTTTCAACTGTCTCAAAAGTTTTTCCTTGAGAAAAAAAACTACTAAAAAATGACAGATAAATGTCAAAATTCACTCAATTCATAATTTTGACTAAATTGATTTTAGATTTTTCATGATTTTGACGTAGGTACTTGAAATTTTTTGGAGTATTCTCATAGGTAGTTTACACACGTGGTAAACTTTTGGAACAACTTATCAGTATAATATATTGGATTATATTGAGTCTCGCTCAGAATCAAATTTCCTAATGCAATATCATTGCATTCGAATCTTTATTATAATAAAACACTAATTTCTTTGAGAACCGAAGGGACAAAAAGAGGATCATTCAGAATCGACCTTCCCACTTTTTTTATTTTTTAACAAATGTGACCATTTGAGAGTTTATTATTAATTAGTTTATTTAGTTAATTTTGAATACATATTTTAAATTGATTGTCCTAGAAAAAAAAAAAATGATTTTCATTGTTTTTAAAACAAAGTAATATAAACCTTTTTACATAATATAGAATTATATTTTCAGACAATATTGCTCATTGATTTTTTTATCAAAAATATATCACATTTTAATTTGTAGTAAATAATGATTTAATATTTCATAATCACGGAGGGAAATCTTTCAATATTATCATTGATTAATTATACATATTATAATGTTATAGGTATTTCATTACTGAATACTAAGTACAAAATATTATCACTAGTAATATTAAGCAGACTGCAAGAGTATTCAGGGGGAATCAACCAGAATAAGTTTAGGAAAAGAAGATTAACCACTGAATACATATTTGTTATGAGACAAATTATGGAGAAATATTATGAATATGTTCAAAATTTACATATGATCTTTATTGATTACAAACAAGCCTATGACAGCATTATACGAGAAAAGTTATGGCTGACGTTAGTGTATTTGGGTATAACAAAAAAGGAAATGACACTGATACAAATGTGCAACATAGAATCCTATAGCAGGATCAAATATAAGAATGGCTTATCACACACCTTTAAGATTGAAAATGGACTACAACAAGGGGATGCTGTCACCAGTGACCAATATTATTAAATTTCACATTAAAAAGTGCAATACGAAAAGTAACAAGAACAGAATCATTGACATTAAGAGATGTTAATATAACTAGCAATATGCTGACAATATCGTAATAGAAAAAAAAAACATAAGAAGTGAAAAGTTTATGGTGGAAATACTGAAAGCAGGAAAAAGTATTGTACTAAGAGTTAATATGGAAAAAATGAAGTACATTATGATGACAAGAAAAATAGGAACTCTAAGGTATAACTATAGGTAACAGAATAGAACAGATAAGAGATTTTAAATACCTAGAGTTGAAATTAGACAAGTAAAAAAACATGATTAAATAAACATAAGGCTGTCCGCAGCAAACAGATGCTACTTTGTTCTAACAGACCTATTTAGGTCAAAATAAAAATAAAAAAGAATAAAAAGAGCAACTATATATTAGTTATGTGTGACCAATCTGTTTGTATGTCTGTGACACTTGGGCAATGACGAAGAAAAGCTTTTAAGATTTGAGAGGAAGATACTAAGGAAAATACATGGCCCAATATATAGTCAGAAAGAGCAGAAATGGGAAATACGAATTAAGTGCACTTTATAAAAGTTAAAATTTGGTTCAGTTTGTCAAAAGGACAAGACCAAAATGAATAGGACATGTGTGGCAATTAGATGGAAGACTAATGAAAAAAAATCATAAACGAAGAAATGGAAGGAATGAGACCACAGGGTAGACTGCACCGAAGATGGATAATATATCAAAGGACAAATATAAAAAAAAAAATCAATAATTATTATACTTATTTATATAATTAAAAATTGTTTTTTTTTAGGAATTTTTAATGAGATGACTCGTGTGGAAGATGTCTACGGTCGTTTCTAGGCAGGGCCGAAGCTCTAAATTGTAGGCACCAATTACAAATTGTCCATCTGGGGCCTTAAAATAATCTAGACCTCTTCCGATTTTAATTATCCATCCATTGCTAAGTCTAAAACATAATTTACATTAATTAATTCTATTATTTTGTTATTATGGGAGTTATTATTATTTAAAAATTATTTATTTACGATATTTGTCTGTCATGTAAAGTATCTGAAAACTTGACTTCGAAATCGATTGATTGACTTGCAAGGCTTTTCTTCAGTTCTTTAAATAGAGCTGATTGACTTTTTCCAACTTCATTATCTTTTGTTGTTAATATTGACACTTTAGACAGTGTTTGACACTTTTGAATTACCAATTCACATAGTCTGACTAAGTTTATACACTATAAAGATGAAAAACCATTCAATTGTCATATAATTAATAAACAAAATTATAAATATATTTTTGATTACTTGATGATAGGCTCTAATATATGGATCTTCCACGTGAATATATGTTACAGAAGCATCTAAAAATCGACCAAAAAGACTCTCATACCCATGTCCTATACTTCCTGCTTCAATTTTCATCTGTTCCCTATACTTTCCAAGTTCCTTTCTTTCCTTTATTAGTTTTTTAATATGTTCTGCTCTTTTCATATATTCTTCTGCCTTATCTCGAAAGTACTTTTTCTTTGAAGCATCTTTTGTTTCTAAAATAAATTTCAGACAAATACCTTAATTTTTCCTCCCTTTTCCACATAGCATAATTAAATAACATCAATATCATACAAAAAAAATTTACTACCTGTAATTGAGTTGCATAAAATTTGAAGTCCTTCTTGATAAAGTATTAATGCTTCAGTATATTGCTCTTCTTTGTCTTTTGCAACAGCTCGTGTCAAAATTGAAGCAGCAGCAGTCTCCATTAGGTCTCTAAAATAATTAATTTTGAATTCAATTTTTAAAATTTTATTAAAAAACGATTTGTTATGTGTCTTTTATTTGAAAAACGCAAATAAAATTATTGTTGATCATTGTACTAGTTAATTACAAAGCTTAAATGTTTCTTTAATTTAAAAAAGAATAATATTATGATTTTGTAGCTTTTAATTTATTTTCTTAATTTTTTATTATCTACCAACAAAATTTGAAGTTCATTGATAAAATAAGAAAAGTATTTATGAACAATGCCTAATATAAATAATGTTATGAAAATAGAAAAATCATGATTGATAAATATATACATTAATTAATTTGTTAATTTATTAAGATGGTAAAAACTGACAAGTCACTAAAAAATACAAATGGAGCAATTTAGATAAGTTTGTTGATCAGGCTTCTACAGGTTTTTTTTTTTAAATGAAATATTAAAATATGCAGGTATCTAAAATATAAATTAAGAATTAGTCATAATAACTTTATATAGGTATATACAATCTTTAAACACTAAAATACAAAAACAAAATCTTACATACATTTTATTGTAGCAATTTTTAAGTTTCAACACTTTAAAGATTATTGTTTTTTTAATATTAAAAAAATACGATTATGGTGCTATAAAACATTTTTAACAACATTATTGTTGTAATTTAATAAATACAAAAATGTTTACCTACTTCAGAAAAGAATAATGAAGTCATAAGAAAACAATTAACAAATATTTGGTAATTTCATTATAACACATAATATAATACATATTATATATATAGGACATAAGTGTATCGTATATTAATTTAAATATATTATGTACAAAATTATGAAATATTAATAATATTATATAAACCCATTAATTTTATTTTTTGTTTTTAAATAATTCTATAACTGATAACATGATATCATCGAGAATGTGATAAAACTATAACATAAATCCTTAGATCGTATGTATGTTGACCTAATTTGTACCACATTTGGATTATTGTTAAAACCTTCAAAACTACTTATTGCACTAAACAAAATCTTCTAAATAATCTTGGCTTAATTTATAGTTTAATAAAAATGATACATTTTTTTTTTAAACTGTTTGATTCGTGGTAGAGTTTCTATATTAGTATATTGACTGGAAAAGAAAATCTCCAATGGACGATTTTGTTTCTACAGTTGCATAGATTCAAATACCTTTAAATATTTTACAAAACTCTATGGTACCTTTAACATTTTTTTAATAATTTACTTATTAACATAATAAAGTAGAACCTAAGGGCGCCCACAGAAGTTTTTCAAGGGGAGACAAAATATTTTTATTTTTCAATTTTTAGTTTCCGAGTAGTGCTAAATTATGGTTTGTGAAATGTTTTCTTTCATAGGTGTAGGTAATTTAGTAATCTAAAATTTATTAAAATTGTTTATTTTGTATTACTTATAGTGGTTATAATAATTGGTACAAAAAAGGCAGGGGGGGACAAACGCCCCTTTTGCCTGACATTCACGGTAAAGCCAAAGATTATATAAAATGTTGGTAGAACTAACACAGGAACTCAGAATTTGTAGTGTTTGTACCACATAATAAGTAAATAGGTAAAATAAGGTAAATAGATAAATGAGTAAAAAGGTTTCTATTACTAAACGAACGTTCAACTTATTTAAAAAAAAACCTTAGGTATATGTTTTTGTCTTAATTTGTTTGAAACGTGTAATCTTTTAGTCTCATGAATTGTTTGTAATGTTTGTTCTACAAATGTTTTTTTTTACCGTTATCATACCATTTTTAGTTTATTAATTTTGCTCTAACCGCCTTTTAGAATTGTCTTGTTATGCAAAGTGTTACTGACTAACTTAATCATATGAGCTGCGTCCAAAATATATACCTATTTAGGTTTATTTTGTTCTTAGAGAAATTCTGTTTTGTATCCACGGTTTAAATTGTGTAGATCAATAATAATAATGTCATAATAATAATAGTAATAGGTATCTACTTAATTGAAAAAAAGAGATCAATAATATTATTAAGTTAGTCCTTAGTATTACATTTTTCATATTATTATATTTTGTTAATAATATTAATATCAAACAATAAAAGATCGATTATTTATTTTGTACTATTCGTACTAAAAATAAAAAGGATGTAAATATTATTAAAACACAAAATGATCAATAACATTTGTTTTGTATATTGTTGCACATATAATATACTTACACATATTTTATAAACTTAACAAAAGATAAATCACAGGCGAATTAAAAAACGGAAACTATAATAATTTTGTATGTATTTATAATATAATTTACTTAAGTACTTCTATACTAGTATTATTACATTATGTTACTCGTTTTGACCGAACTATAAAAAAAATTGTGCTCGAGCACATTACACTTTTTGCGCATAGGTACCCGTCGGTTGGTACGTATATAATGTTTTTTTGTTTTAATCCAATTAAAATTACATATGATTAGGTCAACTACGCAATTATATTTAACTACAATATTGCTTTCTTCCTAAATATTAATTTCATAAAATATCATTATATACTTTTTATTTATTTTAAATATATATTAGGTATACTATTATATACTATCGATCGGTATACCAAATTGAGATCGCGTTAAAAATTGGATTTGCGTAGCGATAAAATTATTTTTTGTGCCAAGTGGGTAAAAAGTATAACAATATATTAATACATAATTAAATTAAAATATAATTATAAAAGGCCAGTGCAAAATGCATGCTTAATTTCCTGTTAATGTTATATAATGAATTCATCATTTGCTTCCCAGTCTTTACATTTTTATTATTAACAAAAACAAAAAAAAAACAAATTACAGGTATAACGATTGATTATAATAATATTATAAAGAAATATTAGAAAATTAAATTGACCGAAGAAATTGTTTTTTTTCGCTTTTTCGCTTTTTTTTAACAAAACATTTTTAACAGTATACTAGTGGTAATTTTTTTTAGATTGTTACAGTTTTGGCAATTATATAATAAGTTTTGAATGTCATTCAGATTGAACTCAGGGAACAAAATCGGTTCTATACGAAAATATTGTATAGGTCCTACAGCATAATATGACGTAAATACATAATTTAATGACGATGATGATTTATATTATTATATGACGATGACCGCGATGAAGTGATATATAATGAATTTACATTTTTACGTTCGTGGTGGATGATGATGGTATTTTATACGATTTAAACAGTTGATTGATCAAGAAGCCTAAAAAGAAGCATTCCTTTACAAAATATCTACGCACTACGGTAAATGATTAATATTATTATTTTTATTTCATTTCGAGACTAAAATATTATTAAAATCTAATGATGATGATAAAAATGAGCATTTCTCATATAATAATATGATTTAAGTTTGAAAATTTCTCTTAGAAAAAAACGAGACTCGATTTAGTTTAAAAATCTACATCGTATTAATAATTTTTACGTTTTTATTGTTTATACAACAAGCCTCGCACTATACCAATATAATATTATATAAAATTCCCAGACGTGTCCACTTATTGATGAGAAACACGTAAAATAAGTAAGTTTACGCGCGGTAAGTGAGTATTTTTTACGTTAATTTATAAAACACGTTAGTATTATTATTTTATATTCTCTACGTGTGTCTGCGAATTGCGAATTGCGAGGCGTTACAGCTAACATTAATACACAATATTACAATAATAAAAACGTATAAATACATATACGCGTAGCGGCGGCGGCTACGAGTACCGTTTGTCATTATTGCCGTTCATGGGCGGCGGTGGCGGACATATAAATATTGGGCCACCCGAAACTTCGAGTAGGTCCTGAAGGAGGGCCACTTCGACCGGTGCTTTGCCACCGCGGGCCGTAATCCGACTGCTGTTGCTGCTGCTACTGCTGCTGCTGCTGCTGCTGTTGATGTTGTTGTTGTTGTTGTTGTTATTGTTGTTTTTACTGCTACCGCTGATGTTGCGCGGTTGTTGCGGTGATAACGGGCTTTTGCCCGGTGAACAGTCCGACAGGTTGTCCGGTATGAGTTTTTCCGTTTCCGGGTCGACGTGCGCTGTCCTCCGGATTCCGATTCGTGTATGATTGCCTCCTGAAGAACTGCCGCTGTTTCCAGCCTGTGAGTCCTGCGTAGTCTGTGACACCACCGCCGTCGTTTGGTTCTGGTGCCGTTTCAGTATGGATTTAGACCTTCGATGAGATTCCGGCGAACGATTCATAGACTCGGTCGATACCGACGGTGTTGGTTTGCCGCTTTTCCCTGCAAACATTGTCATACCATAATTTTTACGCAACCCTATTAATTTATAAATGTACGATAGTATAATATAGTCTCATATGAATAGATTTAGATAAAAAATATTTCTCAATCTACTTATCTATTAAGTACCTACTACGTTTATATGTTAGATTTAATCGGCTTAAGATCATACATTTTTATTTTTGCAGGTATTAATTATTATTAATATAGAAATAAAAATGCAATGGATCTATGGATCTCAAAGCGTATTAACTCTATAACTACAATAAAAACGCATCTATATAGTGGATATATGCATATACTCAGAGACGTCCAGCAGACGATTCAGTGGAGGAAAAATATTGATTTTAAAAAACTATAATTTAATTTTAAAATATTATATAGAATATCAATATAAATAAAATTTTTCAGAGAAAGTTCGTACTATTTGTACTATATTTCCATAAAACGCCCAAGAATATTGGATTAGGAGAGCATGTGGAAAACGCATACAAAGATTGCCTTGCACAAATTAGAGTAAGTATTATTAGCAATTCTGTATTCAGGGGGGGGGGTTCCCGTGTTCCAACCTTCCCAACATTTGACTACATATTAAATTATATATACTTTAAGAAACAACAAGATTTTCATTTTAACATATATATAATTAACATCTTCATAAAAAGTCCCCCTGAAAATGAATGCTAAATACGGTCATGGGTATTAGGTTGTTGATGGATTTAGTCTATCTAAGTATATCACTTTACGATGATATAAATTATGTAGACATGTAGTCCTTAATCCAAACAATTATTTAGAAAGAATTAATTAATTTACTTAAGAGATATTACAAAAAGAAAATCCTTGGAGTTATTAAATATTTTGAGTTACAAAAATAAGAAACCATGGTATTTAGGTAGATGCATTTTTATTTATAGAAAATAATTCTAATATATATATAATCACTATCACCAATATATCACCTATTTATAAATTACGAATATATTTGACTCTTCTAAAAAGACTCTAAATTATTATGAGTTTATACTCAGCTATTATATTATTCAATGTTCAAACATTTTCCTTCTAATAGATTTTTATATATTTATAATATTATATACTTGACATAAATTATCTAAAATTTTACTGGTTTAACGACAGGTCGGTATTATATACATTTTCATTACATATACTGTTATATTTATAGTATAATAATGTAGATTTTCTACAATGATATCTATGTACGAAGTTACCTTACAACTTGTTAATTATATTATAAAAATAACAAGCACATATTATAATATTTTATATTACATCATAATATATAGGATAGACACTAAAAAGTTCAAGTACATGCTTTAATTACGATTGTATAAAATGTTTAAAAAGCAAAATGAAAAGTATAACTATGCACTTAGAAAACTTCAACGTATTTAAATACTAAATTATTATAATTTTGTGTAAGTATAACAAACAGTTATATAAAAGATTAATATAGTTGTCTACTATTTGTTCATATTATTTTATAAAATTTTGTTTAAAATTTGATGAAGTATATCTAAAGAATAAATAGATAGTATAAATAAGTAAAATACAACTATTATTTCAATAGTAAACTGCTAAAATGATCATTTACATACAAACGCTAATTTCTCAAACTCACCCTAAATTCAGCATCCCCTTCGGTCTTTAATGTTATGTCCAAACATATCAAGTTTCTACGCCAATATTTATGGTTGTTATCATATTACATATGTTTAGAGTTGTAATCTTATCCTATTAGTTTAAAGTAATGAAGGATATTATATGAATTATAATATGTCAATCATAATGACAGGTGTACGTTTTTAATTTTAATCACTTATTGTAAAGCTTAAAGTATTATAATATATAATGTAAAAAAAGGAAGCGATTATTATTATACGCGTGTATAAATTGTTAGAATATTAAATAATGTGTAAATAAGTTATAATATGCTATACATAAATACTTAAATTAAATGTATGAGAAATTAAAATTTATAGGGATACATCAAATATGATTATTATATATTTTAATGAATTATATTTACGAGGTTTTGATTAATCAAAGATAAAAATCTGAGTATTTATTAATTTCACTTTTAGTAATGTTTAACTTGAACGTGTGTTGAACATAATGATTGCGAAATTTAAAATTAGTGATGTAATAACTGTTAATGTTTTTTTTTTATTGCTAAAAAGAGTATTCTCAAATCTTTAAAACATTATTTAAAAGTTTAGAAAGTTTATACTACAGAGATACTATTTTAAGAAAGTACCTGTTTGTTTGTATTTACTATATAAGATCCAATAGTATAATATATAGTTATTAATAAAACTGATGGTGAAGGAAGGCTATGATACTTTGCTAAACCTGTATCTTTAATCTTATTTGTAGTGGCTCAGTGTCAGTTGTTTGGGTCGCCCATCCAAGATTTATAACATTCGGTGAAGTTCATGATCAAAATAATACACCGGGTATCTGACAAATAAATTGTTATTTACAATTGTTGTGTCAACCAAATTTTTATACGAAAACGGAAAATCTATATGTTTACTCAGATTGCATTAATTTGTTTTTCGAATAATATTTAGTCCTGGAAATAAATAAATACCTTAAAAATATAATTATTATGATTTTAAACGAGTGATAAATTTCAAATGGCCATTTGTAACGAATAAAAATGTTAATATTTTTATTATAATGTTCATAATATTTATAAATGTATTACAATTTTGCGAAAAGTAATATTATTTTTAAAAATTACTTAATTTATTTCAAAATAAACATATAATAATGCGAAAATAAACTTTTTACTAATGACATCAATAAAATAGTTTTATATCAAAAAAAAAAAAAAAAAATAATAATAATAATAAACTGACTTTTTACAATACCTGTTTTATTAGATATTAGTGGTAAACTGAACAAATGTTGATTGATTATCCTTGTAGCATTAGTCAATGATTTGGACGACAACCCGAACGAAGGTCGTCGTTTCTGTGCGCCATCCAAACTTTCCTGAGACGCTCGGCCAAATAAACTTTCTCCTATATGTGATTGCTTCAATAATAGAAGAACAAAAAATAAATTCAAATTCAACTAAAAATATAGGATGATCAATATATTAATATTTAATAGCATTAGTTTCTTCTAAAAGTAAGTTACATAATTTTTTAAACTCATTTTATAAAGTTTTTCTATAAATGTTTAAGTTAAATTAAAAGTTAAAAGTTACTTTTAATTTAAGTTAGCGTAAAAATGTTAAATGGAAATAAAGTTATTAAAAAAAAATATTAATTAAAATTTACTTAACTTTTTAACTCGTTAATGACTAACCTCGTTACCAATAAATTTTATACGAACGAAGTTTACTAATTATGAAATTTATCGAATAACATTTTAGATTCTGAACGAAACAAGGAATGTATTGGTTTTACAAATAGGTTTTTTTTATATCTGAAAACATTTTTTCGGGTAGAAATAATGGTCCGATTATCACGAATAGGGATGTTAGTAAATTGCATCTTCTTAGTACTTTATTTAGCTTATTTTTTTTAATTTCTCAAAAGTGTCTCATTGGGAGAAGAAAAACTAACAAAACAAAAATTAACGGAAAAATGCCAAAATTTACGAAAATTGACTTTAGATATATTGTGATAAATTGATAACTAATGAAATTTTGAACGTAGGTATTTGAAATTTTTTTGAGTAATCACGTAGATAGTCTGCATATATGGTAAAATTTTGAAACGGATTATCAGTATAATATATTGTATTATATTGAGTTTCGCTGAAAATCATATTTTCAAATACAATATAATTGCATTCAAATCTTAGTTATAATAAACCACTAATTTTTCGTAAGACCATAAGGACGAAGGAATAACCGGAATCGACTTTCCAGTTTTTTTAAAATTAAATTTAATACTAAATAACTACCTTTGAATATTATTTATTGTTTATGATTTATTCGCGTTTTAATTCATAAGTGCATATACGAGTACATACTTGTACAAGATATAAAATGTATATGTTCCTAAATATGTGTACCTATATATAATGTTATATTATATTATGCGACGAGTGTTAAAAATATATTGGACTTTTTATTAGAAAAATGTACAAAAACTCACTAAGGTTTTGAAAATCTTAATCTCCTTATGTATAGAAGTCATTGAGACTCAATAGTCTTGTCCCAACGCCCCAATGGTGTTCCACCAGACGACAAAGTATCTCTAAATAGGACTCTTTAGTAATGTTTTAAGTTTTTGACGTAAATTTCCCAAATAACATAAGATTTCGTTGAACTAATAAAGGTCGCATACTTTTTGAACACTCCTCGTATATACGAGTATCATCGTGAAAAGAATATATAACGTAGTAATAAATTGATTCGTTCATGGGATTGTATCAATCATAACCAAAATATATCGTTTTTGCATTTGTATTTTTCTTAATGGTTGTTAAGGAAAACTTACTTGTGAAAACCTTGTCTTGCGCTGTTTGACAGTCTCGTTCAAACTGCCCCGACTTCCGGACGCTACGGTCCGGTTACCGAACTCTTTACACTCGTCCATTGGTGACGTACCCAGACTCCGGGCCAGACCTCCTTTACCACAAGCGCTATTTGTATTTCCCTCTTTGCCGTTATTAGGACACTCCAGAGGATTGACATACAAGTTGGAATCGTTGGCGCCACTTCCGGCACCACCGTTCCCGGCGCCATTTTCAGGACGGCCGGCAGTGTGTTCGAATACGGTGTCGTGTAAGTCATCGGCGGCTGTAAGGTCACCTTGCGAATGAAATGGTTGTGACTTGCAACTGATGTACGTGTCCGAACTGTCCACGCTGCCAATCTCATTTCGCGTACGCCACTGACCAGTTGACGCGTTGTCAGCTTCCGATTTGAGCGTTCTCATTTCCACGCTAAGCGGCGTCCGTAAATCGCTAGTCGGATACGGCGTTAGGTGTTCCGCGTCCAAATATTCCTTCACCTCCTGTACACAAAAATAAACCACGCACAAGCGGTTTTTTGTTAAAAATAAATTCGGTATTATTTTATAGTCATGTATACATAATATTATTAACTGAATAACTCAATAAAAATTGTTAAAATATTATTATTTATCATTTATCACGTTACATGGACACGATTAAACGATAATAAAATCACAATGTACCTTCATTTTTAGATATATGATAATTTTTAAAAAAATATTTCTGCTATGTATCAATAGTATCTATGATTATATTTAATGAAAAAATCCAAATCTGATTAAAAAATAAATATATCAGCAAACAAAACAATTTATACTATTATTCATTTAACTAGCATATTATTATATTAACACCTTACAACCATATGTAAAATATTAAGGTAGTTTAGTAAACATATGAATTTAATTACAATATTTATATAAATTCTACCTATATAAATTGCTAGTTTAGATAAATTAAAACTAAAACAAATTACTTATTAAAAAATATAATAAATACGTTACTAATATTATAAAACAAAGATTGTTGTATTTTTTTTTTCAACTATAAGAATATACAAATCATGCAGTTCAAAATCTAATAATAAATAATAGTACATGCTATAAGAACATAATTTATTATTCATGGACTTAAGTATATGATTAACAAATATTTTATATTTTTTTAATCAATTATAGTAATCGCATTAAATGTTTCATTAGGTAGTCAAAACTCTTAACTTTAAGTATAATTTTTCGTAACGAAAATAAGAAATTATCTTACATTAAAGATTAAATTAAATTTAGCATATGACATCAATATCAAATATTGATTATTTAGATCTCATATTCTCATGAATATTGTGTTTAATATAATTTTCATTGAAATCAATAAAATACATTTTTTTATTTCCTATATAATTTTATAATATAATACGGATAATGTAGATCGTTAAATTTAACATATAATTTAAAAGTAATATTTTACGATAAAATTTTATAAAAAAATTATAATTGTACACATTTTTTTAGATTCTGAGCGGAGCGAGGAATGTATTATTCTACAAAGATGTCTTTTTTTTATATATGAAAACATTTTTTCGGGTACAAATAATCGTCCGATTATTACAAGTAAGGTATGTTTTCGGTAGAAAATCGTATCATCTTGGTACTTTATTAAGCTTATTTTTTGAATTTCTCCAAAGATTTTTCCTAAGAGAAGAAAAACTACCAAAAAATGGCAAAAAATCGGCAAAATTACGATTTCCGTAATTTTGTATTTTGTATTCTTTATTTCGCGATAACTAATTGAGTTTTGATCGTAGGGACCTGACATTTTTTTTGAGTACTAACATAGTTAATATTTACGGTTAGCAAGATTTTGGAACGGATGGGTTGATTTTTTGGCTAAATATAGAACTTTGATCTTTTTTCCAAAAATGTTTAATATTTCCTGCAATTTTTGGTTTATCGGTTTGATTATTTAATCTACGTCTAATCATATACTACTTAATCTTTTTATAAAATATTTTGAAAATTGTGACTGACAATTTTTATCATGAAATGATAACTCCTTGAATATTGATCGTAGGGATTGGAATTTATTTTAAATATTTACATAGGTAATTACCTATGTAATTTACACTCGTGGTAAATTTTGGAATGGATTATCAGTATAATATATTGTAATATATTGAGATTCGCTCAGAATCGTATTTTTTAATGCAATATCATTGCATTCCAATCTTAATAATTATAATAAACTACTAATTTCTCTGAGGACCGAAGGGACGAAGGTGGAACGTCTACAATCGACCTTTCCACCTTATTTTACTTTATAGCTTATCTATCATTAACCACTATTAAATACAGCACTAAATGACATTAAATTTAGTACTGATTAAAATTGTTATCTATTATCGACAATTATAATATATGCATTTGAATTGCATTGCGACGATGTAATTTATATGCAAATTATATACGCCAATAGTATGAGTGTATGACTCAACCAAATAGATAGCTAAATTTATCAGATATTTTAATTTAATTACAAAACAAGTTTATTATCAGATATTGAACGTACACTTTTGCTTATAATTTAATTAACAAACGGTATTGTCTCGACGCGCGACGCCTTAATGACTGCCCTAAAAACTTAAAAATATAAAGTCAATGTACTTATAAACTACAAAATAAGACAACATAAACATATTCTATTGCAGGCAGTAAAATTGCTTTAAACTTTAAATTTATCCGATTTAGTTTAACCGTCAGGGTAGTTTTATCGATTTTTCTACAAGTTTTTACTAATGTAATTTTTAGATGCGGTGTTTTCAAAATATAGTTTGATATCATTTAAGGATAGAACCTATACAACTATAGTATTTTACTTGGTTTAGAAGGTAGTTATATCTTCTAAAACAGTGTTATACTAAAAAATCAAGATAGATAAGAATACCTACCGGAGTTATCAAAAAATAAGTGAAATTTAACCAATTATTTGGTGTTATGTCATCCACTTTTTTATGACGATTACACAAATTCACGACTTAAACAACTTTCGATAATAACACAATAATTGATAAATTAATAAAAAACACTCTAAAACGTATTTCCGTTTAAATTTTTTTAAATTTGTTTAAACAATAAATTCTACGGATATCGTTGCATTCTACTATCATACATTTCGAAAGTTAATCGATGTACATGATTGATAGAAAATATGAATTTTGTGCAAAATGTAAATCGTAAATTTATAATATTATATTTTAGAATTATTAATTATTATATATTTATTTTATTATGAGTCCATGAATATTTCATTAAAATGTTATTGCGTGTAAATTTATTTTACATTAATATAGGTTAACAAACAATGTATGCAGAAAAAAAAAATAGTAAATTTACAAGCATGCAGTAAGGGTGGAATGACTAGCTGGTGGTACTAGTACTCCTCATTCTTTAAACAAGGTATTGCACATAAATTAACCAATTCAATAAAACAAATTATTTCTCTGATCATAATATGTTTGTTGATAGAGCCTTTGGAACCAGAGTCAATAAAAATTAGGTATTTACAATGTTCCAAATTATAGCTGACGATGAAAATGTTACCCATGTCATACGATTATCTTGACAAAATTACATAAACAAAAAAACTAAATGATCAAAATTACAATAGAAACAATAGCGTTATAAGTAACTGAAATTCAAAAACAATTTTGTTATCATATTATTTACGTTTAAAAATATGACAAGCAACTTTGATAGGTAGTTAATTATTAAATTGTATAGATTATATAATAAATTTAAAGAAATTGGTATGAAATTCTGTATATTCAATACAGTATGTATCTACTTTATAAAAAAAAATATTTCTTACTACAATACCTATAAAGATATACTACAGTTATTAATACGATTTAAAATATGATGTAATAGTATACACATCATACAAATAAAAATGTGATGAATTATAATGAAATTAATTAGTAATTACTATTAAAATGTTTATGAATAATCTTTGATATTTCAATTAAATATAAACTTACATAATCTAATTTATTTTTTAAATGTTGAAAATGTAAAGAATGTTTACATACATACATTTTAAATTGAAATGTTAACAGTATGAAATTTATTTAAACAATTTTACTATAGTTAATAGTTTATATTACTATGCAATTAAAACTAATGATAGTTTTTTTTTTATTATTCTACTTGCAACAATTAGAAATATAAATATGTAATAAGTCTACTTTTGGTTAGACTCTTTGTAAGAATTTAGATTAACCATTAAAATTAAATTCTTGTACCTTTTGTCTACAAGAGCAACATTCGAACTCATTGAAATTTTCGTCTAATTTTTCGTTAAAACAAATCACGGTCATTTTCTCCTAAAATAAAAACAAAACAAAACAATACAAACATTCATGAAAAACAAATTGTCACACAAAACCAAACAAACACAACATGAACATAAATCAGTAAGCGTAAAACAGCTTTTATATTTATTAATATTCAGGATGATATTGACATAATTTGAAATAAAAATTCAAATAATAATTATTTTTTAATAAGCCAAAGATTACAAACATACACACAAATGTGTATTCATTATAGAATGCAAATTATCACTTAATATAATCAGAGGTTAGACTAAACTAAATTTAATTGGCTCTAACCTAACCTTTTTACAAATAATTCACCAAATAAATTTATATTTCTCATCATTATAACAATACTTATTAATACAACTATTAAGTATAGAATATTTACATAATTCATAAATTATTTTTATATTGTTATATATTATATTATAGTCACAACATTTTTTATTCTTTAAATATAAGTTTAAATTTTTATAAATATATTAATCAATTTAAATTAAAAATTACATAATACAATTTCAATCATATAATTTACTAAGTAGTAGGTATTACCCATATTTGTTAATTATCAATAATTTATAATTGTAATATTATCAGTTATTAAAATAAGGTATTGAAAACATTATACATTTTAAATGTATTAGCTTTAATAACCTGTACACCCATTGAGGCTTATATTACAGCTCTTCTTACTAAGTTTTAGAAATTTTATTAATTATATTAGTGATAAATATATTTTGATAGTAAATATTTTATAAAAAAAAAAAAGTAAAGTTAAGTGGGAATGTCGATTGTGGATGTTCCTCCTTCGTCCCTTCGGTCCTCGGAGAAATTAGTGGTGTATTCTATTTACGATTTGAATGCAATGATATTGAATGAGAAAATACGATTCTGAGCGAAACTCATATATAACAATATGCTATACTGATAATCCATTCCAAAATTTTACCACGTGTGTAAATTACGAATGTAAATATTTAAAATAAATTTCAATTTCCTACGATCTAAACTTATTTAGTTATTAAGTACCAACTAGACAATATTTGCTACCGAAAGCATACCCTACTTGTGGTAATCGGACCATTATTTCTACCCGAAAAAGTGTCTTCATACATAAAAAAAAAAAATCTTTGTAAAACCAATACATTCGCTTCGCTCAGAATCTAATAAATTAACGATATAAAGAATCTAGATAATTATCTTAAAAGAATTACTTGGTATATAAATCTAGTTGAACCTCATATTAAATATTTATATATATATTAAAATATTTTTTAAAAATTTAAGTTTTTTTCTGTTATTACATAATATGTAATAATTCAATAACATTTATATTTAGATGAAAAATTACATTTATTATATAATATATACTTAAATAGTAATTTGGCTTATGAAGAATAACTATTCCCATAATTTATATTAATAACAATAAAGAATATAATAATATATTTAATGGATACTTTAAATTATTATCTTATATAAAATAAAAAAAAAAAATATTTTGTTTAAAAACTTTTTTTAGATACAAAAATATTTATAATTAAACCTATATAGTTTATACATATAAAATTTCTTAAAAATAAATTATTTTCTTCTTTGTAAATCATAAAAACAAATAAATAATTTATCTGATAACAAATGAATTAAGTTAAAGCTATGAAATATTGTAAAGTTGAGAAATTTTAAATTTACTTTATGTTAATTCTTTTACTTGGAAATATTTAAAACTTTAAATTAGTTGTAATTTTTTACGAATCATTGTATTAGATTTAAGAAGTATATTTGATATCTATGAAGAAATAACAATTTATAAATCAAGAGGCAAAACAAATTGAGAAGCACATAAAAGAAAAAGAAAATTAATAGCAGATGAAAAAGGAAAAGAAGAAATAAATGTTGAAACTCAAGATTCTTTTAGGATTAATACTTATTATGCTATTATTGATAAACTATATTCTGAACTAAAAAAAGAAGAAAATTGTGTTACGAAAAAAAAAATTAACTTTTTATTTCAAATAATAAAATTATCACCATCAGAAGTTTATAAAAAAGCAGAAATACTTCAAAACATGTATAAAAATGATCTTTCTTCTTCATTTTCTAACGAATGTATACAATTTCGAAGTTATTTAATGAATTTAGCTGAAAACAAAAAACTTAAAACTATAATTGATATTTGTAAAATGATTAGGACTGAAAAACTACTGTTTCCTTATGTAGATGTAGCAATAAGAATTTAGATATGTTAATATTATATATAGCTATTCTTTCTATCGAATCTACACTTACGATAAACATGAACTTTGACTACATTATAAATACATTGGCTAAACAAAATGCTCGTAGAAAGTTATAATTTTTTTTTTAATTTCCCTGAATATATAGATGATAATAATATATATGTATGACATACATATTTTATACATTGATTGTATTGAAAATATTTTTGTTTCTTTATAACCATCCCATATTATTATAGTTAGTAGTCATTCTTAAAAGAGGGCGCCAAAAAGGTAAATACGTCTCTGACCATTAGTCACATTTATGTATATTGAGAAATAATACGAAAAATGAATATTTTTTCAAGAATATTTAGTTACTAGCTGGATAGCTTTATTTCGAAAGATATTTTTTTGTGAATAAATAAAATATTTGAAAATTTATTTATTTTTAATACAAGTCTAAGACTGTAAATATTTTTTTTAAAGAATAAGAATAAAATCAATATACTTATAATAAGGTATTTGGGTTTTTAATAAATTATTATACGTCATAACTTTTAAATTGTGTTATATTTAAAAAATGAGCTGGAAGTTTAGATTAATAAAATCGATAACTCTAGATTTGTGATACGGTTTTATGTTAAATAATTTTTTAAATAGTATTTTACTTGAGATTTTGGGTTTTAGGGTTTGAAAATTTAATTAGAGCATAATAATCATAATTATTTAACTCAGTTTTTAAAAAATTGGTCAATTGACAGTCTTAATTTTTTTAATAATCATTTTAAATTGGAATTTTTGTGAAATCTAGAAAATATGATATTTTACATAGATTTTGCTATTTTGGTTAACTAAAGGTATAGCATAAACATTTTGATTTTAAATAGGTCAAATATATAGTCATTGAAGTAGTTGACAAGTATAATTTGATTAGTAATTATAATTTTTTAATTCATAATATTAAATTCTATCTTGGTATCTTATTAAATGTCAAAAATCAATTGTTAGGTAATAATCATGATTTAAAAAAACAATCGTCCATCCTTATTTATTGTATTTAGTTTTTATTCATATTATATATAAACGATTATTTTTATTTATTATAAAATATTTAAACGATTATATTTTTATTTAGAATGTATCACATTAATAATGTACCTAAAATGTATATAATTTTTTTAATCTTATGATTTTTGATCAATTTACTGACTAGTATATTGATTCTATTATTTATTTATATTTATTACTATTAATTACTATTTCTTAAAATAGGTAGTAAAATAAAGGCAATAAAAATAATCTTACATTTTTATTTTGAAGAAAATGTACTAAACTAAACTAGTTATTTACAATGAAAAATGTTTCGTCTGGAATAGTTATATATCATATAAGGTAAATAAATAATAAATTAGTCATAATGAAAATGAAATATTTAAAAATTTTAATATTAGAAAACTTACCAATTCAAATTTTTATAAAAAAATACATGGTTTTAGAATTTTCGACTCAATCGTGAATAATTTTATTTAATATGATAGCATGAATTTTTTAAAAGTTAACTTCAGTTATTATGGCTATAATAAATTTATATTTTTAAAATTAACAATCACACTAAATTGTGTTCTTTTAACCATTGTATGATGTATACAATCTTAATTAGATAGGTAATACATATTTTGTAGGGGAACGACGAATAATTAATTAATTTAAAAGGCTTTACGGAGTTGAATATACGTTACTGTATACATTCTTGTATACATATATATCAGATTTCTATTAAATTAAAAAATAATATAATATTAAAATTTTAATGTAGAAAGTAAAAATATTGTGACATTTTGCAGAGTATATGTTGTTTAAATAACACGTGAATGTTAGAGTCTCAATAACTTTTATAATACTACACATTAAAATGCGTAATTTTAACATAAAACTTTAATATTTGTTATTGAAATTTGATATTTTCTGGACAGTTGACTCTGTTGATTACAAAGAAATCGAAATAAACACATAACAAACTCCGATTTTCTATTTGTTTAAAAAGCCAATTATTGTAATAACAACGAAAAAAATACGATTTTAGGTATCTGTGACATCATCGTTTCATAGCGTTTCAGTCTATATATTATTGCATTAAAAACTTTATATTATTAACTGTAACAGCACGTGCGTGATTATGTGTACTCACAGAGCTCTCGAACGGTTTTCCAAACGAATTGGCATTTTGTTCAGGATTGTCAATGTCCAACAGCGTCTGGTGTTCCGGTTTAGTCGTCGTGGAGGCGCCCCGCGCGGGCGCCGGGTTCAACGGAGCTGTCTCGCTGCCGCTACTCGTCCCGTCATACTGCGAATAATTGCTGCCCACTGTTCCGACAAACACTTTTGGTATATATTTATTGTTCGAGATAACATTTAAAATTAAATATTGTCGTTGGAAATAATATTGTTATTATTTTTTTGTTAATATTGTTATTATTGTATATTTATGTAAACACTAGGCCTAAAATTGTATGTATTACGTTAAGTGTATTTATACACTTCGTGTCGTACGAAATTTTAAACTGTGTAGTATATTTTTTTCTTAGTTTTCTTTATTTTTAACAAGTCACTCACTAGATATGAGAATAAATATTACAGAAAATATAAAATAGGTTGATAGTTTAGGAGTTGCCGAGTTGATATACTAAAAAGTAAAAATCATCTATACAACTGTCTACATTTGAGCTAAAATATCATTCATGAAAAATATTGTAAGTACAAAAAATTTAGTGTGTTCTATGATAAATTATAAATTTAAGCCTCTGCGTATAAAATATGTAAGAAACTTATTTTCAATGTATTTGAATTTAATATTTTGTTTGTTTAATTATTATAGATAAATAGAAAGTTTAGACGGTTTTTTGTTAGTTTACTCTCAGAGCTAGAGAAGTTAGAGAGCTAAAGGATTGTTTAAAAGTATTAATATATTTTAATATCAAGTCAAAATTAAATAAAAATTTAAATGATAACATAGTACGTGGTTAGTAGGTAAAAAATATTTAATTACCTAAAAAACAATTGCTATAAGGAGCTAACTTTTATGCATTTGTTTTATTAAACATGGAATATAGAGAAAATGTAAAATTTAAATGATAGAAAAAACTCAAATGTCAGTTTTATTAACGGTTTGATTATTAATTTGACATATTTTGTATAGTTGCAGTGCAAGTGAATTACTTTAATCATTTTTTTTTTTAAATACCTATTGTTAATAAAATACTTACCACGCGAACGAAGCGAATTTTGCTTGGACAGCTTCGGCAGGTCGTTCTCTGAAAATCGACTATAGTTTTATATATGTTTCGAATAGATACATATAATTATTTTTATACTGATATTATAATATGAATTATAATAGAATGATAATTAGGTAATTTAATTATTTTTAATCCATTTCTGGACTTAGTATTTATGGGCAAATTACTTAGAGAACATTTTGTCTATCCTGATTTTCTTTTATGGTTACAATTTAAAGAACTAACTAAAACTTAACTTAAGATATAAAGCGCTTTTCGATATTTCACTTGCTAGAACCAACTACATCTAAAATAGTTCGGAATACCGCAATCTTAATAAATGTAATTTCTACAATTCATTTGATTTTCATGTTGATCTATTATCAAACTTAGAAAAATTGTATTTTATCAATTATTT
This sequence comes from Eriosoma lanigerum, assembly GCA_013282895.1. Lineage (NCBI taxonomy): Eukaryota > Metazoa > Arthropoda > Insecta > Hemiptera > Aphididae > Eriosoma > Eriosoma lanigerum. Next base: position 20,664,081 of record CM023359.1, read on the forward strand.
CTAATATATTATCTTTAATTTAAGTATTAGATTTAAGTTTAATTAATGTATAATATTCACTTATTCTTAAGTAGTCAATAGATATTATAATTGTCAGTGATGCATATATATATATATATATAATATCATAGGCAATTTCACAAACGGCAACTTAATTACAGAATAGGTTGTTTTGTGGTTTGTATTATGCGCACAAGTAAGGTGGATATGCATGACATCACTCCGTGCAAGTGTATATCAGATGATATTATAAAGTATGAAATGTCTTACAGGACACGATCAGTTAATTTTATGCAGCTACAAGATATAATATATAGAAAATTGCTCGTATAATAATCGATGAGGATAATAATAACAACAATAATATAAACATATGATTTTGAATTTTTGAGTACATAAGAGTACATAACGAACATCATGAGGGTATCGCGCGTGCGATTGAATTAAAATGGATTGATGGGATGCGGTAGCTCAGTGTCGACTTACCGTTGTCGACGATCACATCGATCAGGTCCATGCTCTTGGCAAAAGCGTCCCGGAGATTGACGTGATGGAAGGATACGATGCTGCCCTCGCGTTTGGCGCGATCTAGCGCTTCGCGCCGTTTTAACGCCTTCTCCCGTCGCATTTGGTTTTTATAGAACTCGGCAAAATTGTTGACGATAATCGGAATGGGTAGTGCAATAACCAATACGCCACAGATACAACAGACGCCACCGATGACCTTTCCCAAAGGCGTTGTCGGGTAAATGTCGCCGTAGCCAACGGTGGTCATGGTGATTCCGGCCCACCAGAACGTTTCCGGTATGGACAGGAACTTGGTCTCCTTTTCCTCTTTCTCCGCGAAATACGCCAGGCTGGAGAATATCAACACGCCCATGGCCAGGAACAACATGAGCAGGCCGAGTTCCTTGTATGAGTTGCGCAACGTGAACCCGAGGCTCTGCAGCCCGGTTGAGTGACGGGCCAGTTTCAGTATACGCAATATGCGCATGATCCTGAATATCTGTATCACGCGACGCACGTCGTTAAACTGGTACGTGTCAGTCTTGTTTGTCTCCGCATCCAATAACAGCGATACGTAATACGGCAGAATGGCCAGCAGGTCGATCACATTTAAGCCGCCCTTGAAGAATTTCCATTTGTTCGGTGACGCGCTAAACCGGAGCAGGTATTCCAACGTGAACCAAGTGATGCACAGCGACTCGACCAAGGCGAGCAGTGGATTGTCTTGAGTCACGCCTTTCGTATCTTTAACCTGCATCGACGGTATCGTGTTCAGCGTCAGCGCCACCGTCGACATTATGATGAACAGTATCGATATTACGGCTATCACCTGTGGTCACAAACAATCGTATTTGGCTCCGGTCAGATTCCGATTCTCATCACAATCGTGTGTTGTTGCGTACATGCTTGTACACACACATACACAAATACACGAACACACACACGCACACACGTATCCAAACACACGTTTATTTTAACCCTCATCTAAATTATATGTAAGTATATACTATAAATATATTATACAAAAAAAAAAAAAAAAAAATGGTTTTAATCGGTTTTGTTATAGTTGTGCAATACGTATATTATTGTTAATTATATGCGGTTATTATCGGATCCTTTCGTTGGTTTAGTTTGGTGTGGTTCGCGTGTCACTACATCGTTTTTACTATTCGGTCGTCAATAAAATTATTATGTTATGATAAGAAGTAAAGTCTGCTTTTATGTGTGTAATTTATATCGAGCGGCCACGGGAAACGAGTTCACGCCGTCGGTCAACGAAAGTTCAATTTGTTCGATTTTAGTTTTTAAGTTATACGTAAAATCCTTATTTTATCAAACTCATACCATTAAAACATACTGACTCCAGGTGTCACATATTGTACAAAATCACGTAATATATAGAACTTAAACATTGAAATGTTCAAGGCAAACGACTAGATAGAAATAAAGTTTCAAAAGTAGAGAAACATATTTTCGAATTTTTCTAATAGCCATATTGTGTCATAATATACTTAAAAAGTCGAAAACTTAAATCTCTTAAACTACTTTGTCCGACAAAATTTTACAAAATTACTACGCGATTTTCTTATAAAATGTTCTAAAATATTTATCTTTTCCGCTGTTTAATAAGTGCAATGACCTAAACCCTAAAAAATAGTCATAATTAAAAAAAAATTGTTAGGAGAAGACGTACAATTTTAAATTATTAAATAGAAGAAAATAATATGGCCGTATAATAAATACGAGTATGACATATTTTTAACATTTTGTTGTGTTAATTTACATTTATTGTACAAATTGGATAACTCTAGATTTAGGCTACTTTTCATATAAATTATTTAATCAAATTAATTATAATAACTGTAAATTTATATTTTAATTGTATTGATTTTTTAAAACTTTGATTAATGGATGAAATACTGTTATTAAATGATACAAATATAATATTAATAAAACGTTTTTATAATTTATTTATTTTTAAAATCATAAATACAAATTAATATTTATATGGAAATTTATTCTATATTTTAACTAATCTAATTTAGTATAAAATAATTTAATAGAAAATTCAAAGAAAAATAACCAGATACTTTTAAATTGAGATATAGTAATTTATATATGTTTATATTTTTAATAGTCATTATAATGATAATGAAATAATTTTCATCATTTTACTAACTATAGAACTAGATATAATATAATAAATTAAATAAAGATGTCCTCCTAAAAATATCAGCCCATTTTGTGTAGAGTTGTACCTTAGTAGAAGATTAGTATAAATAATGATTTTAAATTAAAATTTAAAGTTTATATTAAATTATAATTATTACAATTATTGTATGTGCAGTAAACCATTTATTGCGTGTTTTGGAAGAAATTTAAGCAATTCGGATGGAAAGCAACACTGCAGCTGTCTTAAGTGTAAAATAATAGTTGACCAGTTAAAGTGTAGTTTTATTTAATATACATTATCTTTTTAACCAAAAAAACTTGATTAAAATGATATATTGTTTTTTGATATTTCAAATGGCCATAAGAGCATAATTTATTTTATTTTTATTTCGCGATTTGTGGTAATATAATTCAAATTGGTTTTAAAACTTTCAAAATAGTAAGTCATGTATTAATATAATAATATTTAAATAAGTGGGCAGGAGTACAAATTATGTATTTTATTAAAGAGGAAATTATTTCTATTGGCACAATTCTACTTTTTATATAACGATGATAAGTTTAACTGTAGATAACTATTCAAAATATTAAAATCATAAAAATGTCTCATAATAGTTAGGTAACCTATATTTATGTAATAAGTACCTATTGTCATTTATAAACTTTATAATATTATATGTAGCATGCAACTCTAATATTAACCTAGTCATTACAGTTTATTAAAAGTTTAAAAACCAATTTTGTTATATTACACGAAAGGTAACCATATTAAACAGACCACAAAACTTTAATGTTGTGACCTTTCAATTATAATACCAATAACCATACTAACCTAATAATTTTTTTAATTATATTTAAGTAAATTAATAAAATACTGAACGACTATCAATATATATAACTACAGTCTACCATTATCTTGTTTTTATTAGGTTTTAGATGTTTTCTTAATATAAATAATTATTGTTGTAACAATAAAAACATGATTTTAGTGTTGGTAACGCCAATTATTTTTAAAAATTTTAATAAGTCACTTTAGTTATTTAAATTGAAACTTTGATACATATTAGTATTCAGTATGTTTCCCCCCTTCAATTTATTATTGTCTTTATAATATATAGGCTATATTATACGATAAATTTCAATTGCAAATTTTTTAGTTACCTACTAAATATAAATTGAAATATTTTACTACCGAAAATAAAAATTATACTATTATAGAAATATAAATTTAGGAAATTAGTTATAAATGTATTTGTTTGTAATTTATAAAATTTAACTGTTAATAGTTAAAAATTGTTAACACAACAGTTAGAAAATATATACATGGAATTTTATTCAAAGTCAATGAATAATGACAGCTAGTTAGTATAAATATTTACCTAACCATATTATATTTATTTATCTTACTCAAATCTATAGAAGTATTTTAAATATTATGATAACCATATAGATTAGACAGAATATTGAAATTTTAATTTTCTTAGTCATGTGTTTAATGATTAAAACAAAAAGATAGCTGAATTGTTAAAATAAAATAAATTTTAAAATAAATTAAACATCCTAGATCAGACAAAACTTATTTTTAAAACAATTTACCTATTTATTTTGAATGTTAAATTAATTATTCAATTCACAATATTGAGTATAGCAAGCACAATATTGTTAGCAATATTATAAAACAGAAATGATTAGAGCATGTGTAATTGAAAATAATTGTTTTAAAGTAGAAAAACTAAAGCATATATTATTATAATCCATATAGAAGCTGTAGTATTGCCAATAAAACAAAATCAAACAACAAACCATTCACACAAAACATATTATAAAGGTAATAAATTGTCAGTAATTCAGTAGTTATAATTATTCGTATTATGTCAGTGAAACATCAAGATAGGTGACGGGGTCGGGAAGTCAATCACGTTTTCTGGATGGCTGTCCCGGCGCCGTCACGTATCCTGAAGTCATGTTATCGTATAGTTAATTTTTGTTTGAAAAAAAATTTAGTTGCGGTCATTGGGATCAATCGGAGCCAACTGTTGATTTCTGTGACGAACAGGTTCATTGCGAACAACACATTCCACACACTCATATATATTAGCTGTGTTATATATAAAAATTTGCCGAGTTCTTTGTATATTATTTTAGCTGCCATTTTAGGAGAAAACCGTATGCGTTGATAGTACGTACACATACTGCTAGTGTATAAAAAACAAAAACTTTTTTTTTGTATATATATATAAAAGAAGCCTCGTGCAACGCATAATTTCCTGTTAACACACTCAAAAAATAAATAAATACAAATTATATTAAACGTATCGAACAAAATATTGTAAACCAAATAATAATAATAATAATAAATATAATAATCTCTCCGCGTCCAATATTTGCAAATTCCATTTGTGGAGAGACATTTTTGTATAATTATATTTTAATATATTATAGTAACAAATCTAAGCGCATGTATGTACGAAATCAATAAATCAAATACAAAAACAATGCGTGGTGTCGACGTGCCGCATGCGGCCTCGCTGACCGTGACGGACTTACCGTCCAAGAAACTTACCCTTGCCGCAATACTTGTGGTGGGTTTTTCCAGCAGATCCCACAGGATCTTCTGATAGTGGGCACACTTCCCCTCACCGAACTCCTCCTCGTCACGTTGCCGCAACGATTCCGCCTCCTTGCGCATTTCCTCGTGCACGTGCTCTTTGCGTTGGTGGTATTTGTGCTGACAACACGACTCTAAGTACAGCTCATCCACGCCCCAGTACTCCAAGTCATCGCTGAATGCTAAAACGCACATCTCGTCCACCAGATGTAACTTTCCTGTTCTGTAGAAGTTTAAGACCTACACACACGTTGTATATTATGTTAGTCATACGTAATTATTCCATTTCTATCACGTGTATAAAAATACTTAGAACACACCTTATTTTGTTTGATTAAAATCACGCGTTTGCGATTAAATATTAAATTTTTTTTTTATTTGATTAGAACGTTCTTGTACTACGTAGTTTGTGTTATTAAATTTATTTATATTTTAATTTTTATATGTTTTTTAGATACACACATTTTTAATACGTAATACATGAAAGTAGCAAAATTGCATATACAAGACGCCGTCTTAGTAAATATTGTTTGGTTTTAACCTGTGAAAGGATATTTCAAACTTATTTTGTAGTACAATATTATGGTAAAATGTTTATACAATAATTTTATTTCTGAAATGCTGTCATTTGAATTTGAAATAGTTTATTACATATTTAATAAATAGTGTAGTGACTTATCTAATTTTATATTATTATATTACAATTTGTGAGGTAAATAAAATATTGATTCCAATATAATTGTTTTTTATTACATTACACTAAAAGTTATAGTTAACCTAAACTAGATTTGTAAAGATTAATTATATATAATTTTGATGTGGTCATTTTATGTATGTACAAGGTTAATGTGCAATATTTAAAGGCATCATGGGTTAGCTGATTTTCAATAATTTAAAATTAAAATTGTATGTAAAAATATTTAAAATATCTACGCATAAAAGATATATACTTTTTATAGAATATACGTACTTATTAGATACAGCAGATTATGAAAATAAAATATCGCAACATAATATTTATCAAAATAAATATATAAACATTTAAGTACTAAACGAATAATTTATTCTTATTATGTCGATAAACTATAGTGCAGTAAAACAACGACGGTATAAAATAATTTGTCCGCCTCAATATATTGAATGATGATAATTAATTAATGATTGATTCAATATAAGTACTCAACATTTGTATTTTGAAATGTCTAATCAAATATTTTGTTTAGAATTTTGATGGAATTCCATTTATGAAAAAATATGGAATCTAAAATAGTAAAAATGGGAGTTGTTTATATAACTCATTTTTGTAGTATTCATTTTATATATTATTTCTAATTAAATGTATAAAAAATAAAATATAAAAAAAAAAAAAACAGAATTCTATTGAGACAGTGATGATACGTTCATGATCACAATCACGATAACATAATATCTTGTTTAAAAATCAATAGACAATATAGTACTGTTTTACTGTTTTCAGAGCCTTGGAAAGTTACGTGCATATTAAATAATTATGAATAAAATTTATATGATTTCACTACAGAAGATTTAATCTAGCCTGTGTTGTATACACTATACAGAACATTATGACGGCTGAAATCGGAGAAAACAAATTAAGATCTGCTAGCTAATTTATTATTTATATTATATGTATAGTATTTGAAATAATAGTTCGTCGTAGTGTACGAGTTTGGAGATAGTTGTGAGATATCAAACAATTATTATGCGTGTCGTACTATGCATGGTCGCGAATTCGTTTGTTATGCTCCTCGCAGAGTTTGGTAGTATTTTGAATGACAAAAGAAGGGCGTTATATCATTACCTTGTTTGGGAAATCATATAAAGGCGTACATCGATTATTAGATTGGAAATCTATCGCTAATACACATAAGATGTTGGTTTTTATACGAACATGTACAATACCCAATATTAAAAAAATAAAAATAAAACATTTTAACTTTCGTTTTCAGCTATAAAATTATATTTAACAATTTAAATTTTCCTAAAATTATTTTCATTATGTTTTTTTTTATATTTATACATTTAATAAATTCTATAGGGTGTAATGAATTTTCATAAATATGTTAAAAAAAAAAACAAAATTAATTTATTTTATACGTTTTAAGACTTTGTATTAAACAATTTATCAAAAGCAATGCTGAATATTTTTAAACTATAGCATGGTATGTAATGAATATATTATAATGGTTTAATTTTTGTTAAGTTAATACAATGAATAATTTGATATTGTATATTGATTTTTGTATTTCTCGTTCAAATTCCGACAGATCATTTGTGTATAATACCCGTTCCTGTTATATTTTATGCGTAAAAATATTATATTATTGAATTCATCATATAAACATTATATATTCGACGTTGATCATGATCTATGGAACAAATCTGATTTATGTGTGAAAATATAATTTTATTTGTCAACTTGTCTTAAATTTAGTAATATATTTCTACGAGGTGAGTGGGTGACACACACGAAAAGTATTATAACTCAGTCTGCGTAATAGCGGCTGTACGTAATATTACACATAATATTATTGAATCTTCTAGTATAATAATAAAATATTTTGTGAATATATAATTATCTAAAACAAAGAAACTATCAGAGCTGTAACAGAATTCCCTGATGTTAGATATTCTGATCCAATATTATACTATGGACGATGGACTACTAGTTTCTAAATTATATTATATGTTGTCAATTATATTACGATAGTATTAACTGTTGTTGTTATTATTATTATTAAATGATGTACCTTTTAAGATATTGAAATTATTATTTTATATCATAGAATACATAAAGTAATAACATTAAGTGTATCTATTTATTTAGTGTATTTAATACTAAGTTTTTAAAGCATTACTTTATTATATGCATTATAATTGGACATTTGTATTTCGTTGAAACTTAAATGGTAATAATAAATATATTTCATTATATTAACCATGTATATATTATTATTTTTTGTACAAAATTGTGATTTTATAATATGATAATAATAAGTTTGTTGGGTTACTTTAATAAAATCTTAACATGTCCTTCACGAGATAGCAGAACAAATCACAGGAGTAACGTAATAATACGTTCTTGTCCAATCTCCATTCTAATAAATTTTACGCCCTTACAACTTTATCCCTTGTCAACTTCAGAGTACTCACCTACCCTGCTAGTTCTTCTATGTCTTTTCATATTCCATGCATTAATTAAAATTATCTTAAATACTCACCTTTTATCCGTCTTATGAGAACAGAAAATAGCAAATAACTCTCTTTTTTATCCTATTATCTAATTGATATTCAATGCTTGATTTGGGGGCTGACGCGAGGGGAGGACTAAGTACCTCAACTAATTTTTCAGAAATTTTGACGTACCTCTACTTTTCTTTTTAAATGAAACGCATAGGACGATAATACAGCGTACCGTCGTACAGTTAGTCCTTTCAAATTATATTTATAAAATTAATGAATAGTTAAATGTACATTTTTATTTTTAAATTTTTAGAAAAATTATATTTCATTACATCATAGTTCCACATCAGTGTTATATTATATCGATTACTAATAAATGATAAGTATTACGTTTTCATCTAGGTGTATTGATACACTTTGGTTTTATTTAATACTTAGTTTCTGAGCATAAGATAATATCATTAATAATTCATTATTATCAGGTCTATGGATAATATTAAATTATTTGTACAATGCGTTATTGTGTGATTTTAACCATGGAATAATCATAAGATGGTCAAATTGCAATTATCCCATAAAAGTGTAATAAAGTGATTAAAATGTAAGAAAATTTACAGCTATATTTCAAGTTGATAAAATATCTACTATTCAAAGTTTTAGAGAATATAATGATACAATAATTGTATCATCGATTTCTTCGTTAAATTCATTACTAGTGGCTAAAAAAACCATAGAAATATCATCATCTGAGTGTGAAAGGAGTTTCAGTGCTATGAATATCATTATAATAACCAAAAGAAATGCGTTAACTTCTCAACATATCGCTTCACTTCTCTTTATACAATGTGTTAGACCACCTATCTTAATATTTAACCTAGTCAACTATATACAATTATGGATTAAGAATGGAAGAAGGACAATTAATGAAATATGTTGTCCTAAGAGACAAGAAAATTTCATAAATGAACAATATAATCATTTATGGAATTTGTTAAATATAGTAGAAAAATAATTATATTCTTATAAAATAATTTAATTTTTAATTTTTAAAAATAACATTTATTGTATATTAATCATAAATATATAAATATATTATAACTTTTTTTTTATAAATCATTTATTTTAGATAATATAATATGAAAGTATTATGGGGATTGTAGGAAGTGAAGCGGTAATTTGAGGTGTACTAATTAGTTCAGGACTCTACAATTATATAAGTCATGAGAGTACCTCAACTAATTTTTTCTCAAGTCAAGCATTATTGTTATTTAATTATAAATATATATTTATAATACTGTTTTATCAACATTCACAACTCATGTATTTTAGATTCTGAGCGAAACGATGAATGTATTGGTTTTACAAAGATTTTTTTTTTTTTTTATGTATGAAAACACTTTTTCGGGTAGAAATAATGGTCCGATTACCACAAGTAGGGTATGCTTTCGGTAGAAAATCGTGTCTAGTTGGTACTTTATTCAGCTCATTTTTCCAAATTCTCAAAAGCTTTGGAGAAGAAAAACTACTAAAAAATGACGGAAAATCAGCAAAATAACGGTTTCATTATTTTAATTTTTTTAATTTCGTGATAACTAACTAAATTTTGACTGTAGGGACTTGAAACTTGTTTTCAGTTTCAACATAATTGTTCTACATTATAAAAAAAAAAAATTTTGAAACGATTGGTTCAATTTCTGATTAAGTATAGAGCTTTTAACTTTTTTCCAAAAATGTTTAATATTTCCGGAAATTTATAATTTATCGCTATGAAACTTTTATCGAAGTCTAATCATATACTACTTAATCTTATTACAAAGTATTTTGAAAATCGTAAGTTGCAACTTTATTTTATAAGCTTTTAAAGCTAAACAACCGAAAATCGGCAAAATTACGGATTCTGTTATTTTAAAATTTTTATTCCGTGACGTGATACCTAATTAGGTTTTGATTGTAGGAATTTGAAATATTTTTCGAGTATTCACATAAGTGTTATATATAAGAAAAAAAATTTTGAAACGATTGATTGATTTTCTGACTAGGTATAGAGTTTTAAATTTTTTTCCAAAAATGTTTAATACTTCCTTCAATTTTTGGTTTATCTATTTGAAAATTTTATTGAAGTCTAATCATATACAACTTAATCTTTTTACAAAATATTTTGATAATCGTGACTGACAATTTTTTTTTATAAGCTTCTAAAATTTGAATATTTTTAGTAGAGTTGAATATTATATATATATATATATTTTTTTTTTTGATGTATGAAAATATTATTTCAGATAGAAATAATGGTCTCATTACCACAAATCAGGTATGCTTTCGGTAGCAAATTGCGTTTAGTTGGTACTTTATTTAGCTCATTTTTCAAATTTCTCAAAAGTTTTTCCTTGGTAGAAAAAAACTATCAAAAAATTGCGAAAAATCGGAAAAATTACGATTTCTGTTATTTAAAATTTTAAAATTTCGTAATAATTAATTGAGTTTTGATCGTTGGGACTTGAATTTTTTTTTTGAGCATTAACATAGGTAGTATACAAGTGAGGTAAAATATTGGAATGAATTATTAGTATAATGTATTGTAATATATTGAGTTTCGCTCAGAATCGTATTTTCTAATGCAATATTGTTGCATTCAAATCTTAATTATAATAAACCACTAATTTCTCCGAAGACCGAATGGACGAAGGAGGAACGCCTAAAATCGACATTCCCTTTTTTTTTGGACTTGACTTGTATAAAATTACAATAAATACGTAACCAATCTGCTTAATAGTATTATAATGTATATCGTATAATATTATGTGTTAATATAGTTACCGAGCTGAACGATTTCGGGTGTCTGTCGAAAAAATACTCGTTGTCGGCCAATGAGTAGTCGTCGCACAGCTCGGAAATAGCCTCGTGAGTGTTGCAGTCGCGCAACCGACCCAACCGGGTATGCGGCAACCGTTCCAGCGTTCGCCACAGTATCTCGTGTTTGACGCCACCAACGTTTATGCACACTCTTCGGTTGAGGGCCTTCGATCGCATTATTATGAACGGTTCTGGCGGCAGCGACGACAGGGACCTGCTGTGCAACCGGCGATACAGCTCTTGCGCTTGCGCCGGTGCGGACGGTGGTGGCTGCTTGGTGCCCGGGAATCTGACCAGCTGCTGTTCCTTGTTACTGTTCTGTCTGTCTGGTGGTACTGTCACCGCGGTCGTGGCCGCTGCGGTGGCCGCGACGACGGCGGCCGCGGCAGTCCATCGCACAGCCGCGCCAATTGGTGGAAATCGCTGGCCGCCGCCGCCACCGCTTCCACCCCCAGCACTGCTAATGCTACCGCCGCCGCCGCCACCTCCGCCACCGCTGTTGGTTTCAAATCCGGTGCCCGCATCGCGTTCCGCGGCCATCAACCGGACACCGGACCGTCAATCGTCAATCTCTTGCCGCCCATTCGTCTGCACACACGCATACAAAACAATTATAATAATTCCGTTAGTAGGTACATACATAATAGAAATAATATTATTTAACTAAAAATAATAATCATAATCACTATTAAATCCCGGTCTAGATAATTTAAATTTGTTATTCAAAATATAATTTTGAGAACGGTCGTCCAATATCGTTTTACAATGAAATACTAGTAGAGAGTTTTTGTACAACACCGGTTAAAAATTCCGTTAACGTTATTTATCAAAACATATTTGTGCGCATGCGCTCCGAATATCGTTATGGTTATTTGATTATCGTAATCGGTTATTTTAAAACATTTAACGGGTACGGTAAATTATTTTTATTGTTTTAATTGATCCGTTATAATTACACGGATTATCGAAAGTTTAAGATAACTTTCAATATGATATCGAAATACCGTATAGGTAAAAAAGTTACGGTAATGCAAAAACTAAAGTTTTACCTCCTACGCTATTTCTTATTTAACCGAACGTTATTTTTACTGTAAAATTTAGCGTATGTTTGTAAAAACTCTTTTCATTAACAATCTGGATCATGCGGGTTGATAGATTAGTTGAAATTACAAATTAGCTACCTATAAAATCGACTAAATATTTCATAGTAATATGATGTAATATCTAAACGGGAATAGTATTATATTAAATATTCTTTGTTTTAAAATGCATATTAATCATCTATATTATATAATGATGAGTTATTTGAATTTGTGTATTTCCTGCAATTTGATTGGACCCAAGTATAACATTGCCTCCGTAAATAAATAAAAAATGTAGATAGTTTTGTGTATGAGTTCCGAAAATAAAAGGTCTTCTTAAAGCAATGAAGTTGTTTGGCCTTGTTAAAAAAATTGTTGAGACTCGAGCAGCACGCGAGAATGACGTGAGCCTATATATTATTATTATTATTATTATTATTGTTATTAATAATTTTACGTGCAGTGACTATATGACGTGTTATAGCTATTATAGCACAAAAGCATGTTTTGTTATTATAAACATTGGACAACTTTATATACTTTAGTGTATTTCAACTACCGATATTTTAGTTATATAATAATATCGTATTTAAATTTGTATACCTTAACATAATAAAGTATCTAATTATTATCACGAATGAGGCCTTACTCTAATAATAATATAATTATATACCTAATTATAATAATCTTGTTATAATATTATGTAATTGTGTCAAATAACTGATTCTAAAATAATAAGCCATATTAATAAATTAGTAAATTGTTTAATATAATAAGTATGTAAAAGTTTCATAATTTTAACTAAGTAAACATTTGATGTATATTTGTATTTGCTTCACTAAAATTGAATCTTAAAAACAATTATTATTCTAAAAATATTGTATAAACGAAATGAAATTCAACAGTTTTTTATAGTTATGTATTGTTTTTGAAACAATCAGAGAAGATATATGTTTTGTGCCCCATGTAAATTATAATAATTTGTTTTTTTATTCCTAATTATTATGGAAATTGTCAAATTTCTGTGATATTATTTCCACACGAGTATGAACTAATACAAAGAAAATAATTAGGTATTCGACGAAAATATTGACTAAACAACAAAGTAAACTTTATAAATGAATAGTTATCGCTAAATCATTATTGGTCTTACGAAATCTAAGTATCCATTTAATATTCAAACCATTGCTTTTAATTGGGTCCATAAAAAATGTAAGTAGTAATTATATATTGTTATTAAACGATAAAGGATCAAGTAAATACGCATAAGTGCTTCTGAAATTTGAAAAGAACATTGTTCTAATAAATCAACTCTTTCATAATTATTTTTTCTAGAATACTCGAAATATATTATTATACTTATTACTTAGTAAAGAAAATAAATGATACGTAAATAATTAATAATTAAATTTATTACTTTAAAATATTTTGTATATTTATATTAAAATCATAATAATTGTTCTCTTCAAAACACTGTTTCTTTAATGAATATTTTAAACATTTGATCTCACTGTACAATATATTTAAACTATTTTTTTTTTACATAATAGATGTGGACACTTTAAAACAGACTATTATGTAGAAAAGTTATAATTATCTTAATAATATTCTGTAGTTGGATTTTAAAATAGTATTTCAAACTATTTTATGTATAATTTATACTATATTATATTTCAATTAGTTTTAAATGTATAGCTGTATATTTATGCTAATAATTTATAAACCTCGTATAAACTAGGTACAATTTAAGACATTTTTAAATATATGTAAATTATTTTTTCTTACAATAAGTTTATACATATGAAAATGTATATTTATATTATTTATTGTATAATTATTTGATTAATTATGAATAGAAAAAATAATTAAGTAAATTGTTATGAGCCTAAAGTAGTATAATAATTTTTATAGTCTATGATATTAAAACTTTGCTGCAAATAAATAACGTGTAATAGGTAGGAAACTTTAGCTATTTTCGTCTTAATTAAATAATTAGGTATGTAATTATTTTAATTACTACATTTCAAAAATAGAATTACAATGGTTTAAAATAACATGTTTTAATTAAAAACTAAGATACCCCAGTATAAGATACAAATTTAAAACGTATATAAATATTTAGAAAATTACAATTCAATTAAACTTTTACAAACTAATTAATGAATAATATAATATGTGTGAATATATTTAAGAACGTTTAAGATACACAAGACGAGAAAGTTAACTAATTTTTTAACTTATTAAATTAAGTTATAATGGAAATTTTTAAGCTAAACTGAAAGTAAAAAGTTACTATATAAAAAATTAAATGAAAATAAACCTATCCTAACTTAGTTAATAAGTTAAAGTTAATATATTGTATAATTTAATTTAAATATATTTTATATAAAATCGTTTTATCATCGATTTGTATGATATGTTTTTAAATAAGTACCTTAAACCTTTCTATATATTCCTAAATTTAAAATTTAAATTTTAAATATATACATTTTTGTTAAATTAAAATTAAATATAAAAATATTTTCTCTATTATATAGAGATAACTTAAGTAACTTAAAGAATTAAGTCTTTAATTCACAGCTTTGAAGATTCATAAGTACTTAAAAGTTAAAACCATTTATTAATTTTATATAATATATATGTAAGTCAATAAAAATATTTTTAATATTATACTCGTATTTATAATATATTTAAAATAGCAATAAATATTTTAATATTGATACGGAGCAGCAAACTATTTAGAAAAAACATAAAGTTTTACAAATAAATATATTAAATATTGCAATTATATTAAAATAAATTATGAACGTTATAAAATAATCAAATTCTTATGTTAACATAAAAGTTAATTATAAAAATTATATATAAGAATTTAATTTGGAATTCGTTCTAAACTAGAATGAAATAATAAAGGAGTTTTGCTAAGAAGGATAATGTGGAAAAAAATACTATGAGTATAATATATTATGAGGTATGGTTCAATATACTTAGTTGGTGAAACTTTTAAAAATCTTAGATGATAATTGAAAGGAATGTAAAATGAACATGGTTATTATAAATTCCGTACTAGTTATAGAAATATAAAATAACTTTTAAGTTCATCATATATATATATATATATATATATATATATAAACCTACCAGTATATAGTATGATCATAATCTCGTGTTATAAAAACAGTGGAAATTACATATAGTATGTTGTATAATGCTATTTCTCTTATTTTTATAACGAAATATTCTGATCACCCTATATATATATATATATATATCGAGTTCGATTTTATTGAATTTGGTGTAAAAATTGGCATTGGATCCGCTAACATAAGTACTTGTATTTGGACATACCAGCACCTAATTTTAGCAATTACATAGTGGCATGACTTCGTATCTTTTTGTGGAAAGTTGAATATGAAAGGAATATATTTAAACAAGGCTGGTGCGTGTATTCGTATATGCGTGTTATTTATACGACTAATTTGGAACACTGTCCAGTAGGCCTCGTCATGTTTTATGAGGTTAAGCTCACAGGGTTAACTATTTCGTATATATACTACATAACGTGCGCCGAACAGTATCCGGATAGCGGAAGTGCTTTCCATTCAAACGGGCTTGTTTGATCGACTTTTTCCCGTTCTCTACCATCACCACCCATCGGGCACACCCTTAGAGCCTGGTTCGTCCTTTTTAACCGTCACCTCGATCCATTTCACTCTCCATCGGTAGCCGAGTTAGCCGCATAAGAGTCGAGGACAAATTGGCTGGTTCCCTCGTCAAAACGGCATCATAAAAAGTCAACTACTGCCGATGATCCAATACATTCCACCACCACCTCTGCCACAAATTCATACCCGTAGTGGGTATTAACCATACTTGTATAAATATTATATATACCCGAATGCAGGATTAAACGTCAATTTCCCCTTCATACATATACATTTTTTACGATTTTACTTTTTGTTCCCAAGAACGCATGAACATATTATATATAATATTAAGAAAATGAGATTACCTTTTTCTCTTTTACCTGTCATGCCTTTTTCTTCTTCATTTTTATGATTGTTATTTTTTTCCAAGAAATCAAACCACATATACGGGTTACCCTACGATCCGTCGTCATAAAACGTTATGTTAATATAATACTATCACACGTGATTTTATTTTTCTATTAACTTCCTTTTGAAATCTGAATATTATAGAATATTATTATTTCAAAATATTTTTCCCTTAAACATTTTTTTCTCATTTTAAGCTGATAATTATTATTTTCCGCAATTTTATATAATTCGTTTTCTAAAGCCAATTTTTCCTGTTGTATTATCAATACACATACATAAAAGATATGATAACACGAGTATATCGTTTGTGAGAACCGTATGCAAGTGAGTACAAAATTCTTATATTATTATATGACATTCAAAAGTTGTGATCAAAATAATGTTTCACATCCACATATTATAGAATAATGTGTCTCTTAAAAGTTTTAATAAAAGACAAGATCAAGTTATATTGTAGCACCATCTTGGACCTAGGTTACCTAATTATTAATAGCCATTCGAAAACATAAATATAGTACATTTAGTGATATACTATATAATATATATAGTCTAAAAATCATTTTTAATTTAACCTAACTTTTACAATGAGCATAAAAAATAATAGTCTACCTAACCTTTTTTTTACTATGGTTTAGGAACCAGTATGGCGATATATATTTTGCACTAATTTCGTTGTTTATGGTTCATTGGTTGAAGTTTTCATTAATTAAAAACTTACTTGTAAATACTTTCAATAATATACTATGTTATACGTATTTAACAAATAAATAACATTGTATGTGTATTATATGAGGAAAGTAAAAAAGAAAACATGTATAACACTATTTTTTATTTAATTCATACTTTACAATGCGTTCTGAAAATATTTAATGTAAATGTATATAAGAATTAATTAATATTTACACATATAACATAAAGTAATAACTTTTCTAATCAATTATAATAACAACAATATAAATGTATAGATATCACGAGTACATTGTTTCTATATAATATAAACATATTGTATATTATTTTATCTCATATCTCAATGAAAATAATGTAATTTATTTTCTTTATTTATATCATTTTTAATTCTTATAATTATCTTTACTATGAATGATTGCATAACATTTACATAAAAATACAAATCTATATATTATTAAATCTGTAAAATATTTAATCATTTATTTGAAGAACTATTTAATTATTCAATCATGCATTTCTTGTTAAAATAATACAATTTAATACTTTATATGCTTACATTAAAAGAAGATAAAATATTTGATTTGTTTCCATACAATTATTTTACATTGTATGTCAGATTATATAGTAAAACTTTACCTTAATTTGTATTATTATGTTAGCGTTTTAAATAAAAACATATTCTATAAAAAAAAAAAATAAAAATAAAAAATACTGATTTTAAGGTAATAATTTATTTAAATTATATTCAATGAAAAACACAACTAAATGACTGACTAAACATGCAAACTACAATATTGGGTTTTTTAATCATGCTACTATTTTTTAATATATAAAATATCGTTAACACGAATTAGGTGTGTATAACGTATTAATTTCATATTGATACCTATAGTATCTTGAATATTTTTCATTTAAAAAGCAAGTAAAAATGTAACGATTCCATAATATTATGTAGATATTTAATTAAAATCTGTAATTTATAGATGTTAGATAAGATTGTTAGTTATAATTTATTAAACAATTATTTTAATTTTATACTTTTTAATTTAAATTTTAGATTCTGTGTGAAGCGAGAAATGTATTGGTTTTATAAAGATGTATTTTTTTAAATTTTTTTATATATCTGATAACATTTTCTTGAGTAGAAATAATGGTCCGATTACCACTAATAGGATAAGCATTCAATAGAAAATTGCAATTAGTTGGTATTTTATTTAGCTCATTTTCGAATTTCTCTAAAATTTTTTCTTGGGAGATGAAAATTTATCAAAAATGACGGTAAATCAGCAAAATTACGGTTAACCTATTTATAGATTTCATTAAATTAGCACCTTTGATAAGACTGCGCCCGACAGAACGGAAAGGATATGGCAGAGGCTAAAAATTGGATGTTCTTTTGTTCTAAAATAATATTATTACATAAAAAAGTATAATTATTTGCAATAAATTGTTATTTAAAAATTAAATTATAAAAATTTTTTGAAAATGTATGAAACATAATATAATTAAATAAAATAAATAACTTTCAAATAGTTTTCTTTAAAATACCTACTATCATACTAGGTACGTATGACACAACGAGATGAAATCATAAAATTATTGTTTACCTTACTTGCGTTCAAACGATTATGTCTGTTTTAAAGGAAATAAGAACGCAATTGGCCTTTGAAATTTTCTCATAGCAGTATCGATCTCCTGCTGTCTCCTAGACCACGTGTTAGTTTTATAGAAATTTATGAAACTTTTACATCTTAATAAAAAATATATACTCAAAACAATATTTAAAATTCGAATAATAATCGATAAATGTATGAAATGTATTATTGTAATAATATTATGATTATCTAAATTGCATTTATTTTACTACGGTCGAACGTTGTTCTGGTAACAACTAGAAACGTAACTGTTATTCAATGACTATTAGGACTTCGATTTCAATTTCATTTTGTTTATTTATGCAGGACATGCGAAATGCCTGCCCCTATAAAAATGAATGACTAAAAAATAAAAACAAATAAGAATAAGAATATAAGAATATACCCAATACCCATATAACTGTTTAAGTTATTTTTAAAACAATCTCACAAATTGTACTTACATTTTTTCGTTACTAAAAATTTATATATTATTGAAAATGGTCTATTCATTTTTTACTATATATGTTATACTTATATATATTTTTATTTACTTTTAGGTACCTAGTTAAGAATACGTAATTGTAAATACTAGCTATTTAAAAATTAAAATTAATGTAAACTCGTAGTAGTTTTAGCAGAAAAGATCCTTCAAATTTAAAATTTCAATATTATTTTAATATTTTAAACTATAAAACCTTGGGTTAACGAAAAAACGGGTTAAATTCACGAATAACACGCGGAACTGATACAAATCACGTTTCCGCACGATTTTCTTGCCAGACTGAATAAATGACGAAACAAGCTTTTGGCTTGAACACTATAATATATATTTATATATATTATATACGCTATATAACACCGCTATTGTTTCATTTAGTAAATAATATTAGCATAGAGTTTTCACTTTTATGTACGTTAGAAACGCAACCGCGTAATATATCTAGGTCAAAAGTGTAAATACAAATCATTAGAGAATTACTTTAAATATATATATATAAATGTATCGTATAAATTTATGATACATTGATAACGAATGAGATGATATTGAAAATTCCAATAATAATTTTATTGATAATCCTGCTATGTAAGATATAAAACAACAGGTGTTCTTAAACGGAAGTTGGTTTGTGTGAATATATCCCGACAACCGAAGAGTTATGCGGACGGATCGCGAAAGCCACTTATCGTCATTATTTCCACTCATTACAAACTGTCAAGAACAACAACAACAACAATATTGTTCTTTTTTTTATTTTTTATTATCATTATTTTTATTAATTGTTCGTTTTCTCAATAGCCGCTCAAAAGCTGATAGTAACGCGCACGTACACGTCGAAACGATACAACGATTTGCATAATCTAACGACCGGGGAACCGTTCGATGCATTTAGCGTGCACCGCGTTTACGTCCCGGACAAGCTGATGAGAGTGCGTTTCCCGGGGAAAACGCGTGAAAAATTACACCGCATGATCGTTTGAATGTGTTATTTCACAGCCACCCGCGTTCACAAGTACGCTGACCGTAATACGCTTAATATCCTCAATTCAATCAACACGATGTAGTAGCGTATCGCCATAGCAACAAGATTAGAAACTCACCAGGTGAGAAAGAAAAAGAGAGAGAGAGAGAGAACCTGGGTGAGAGAACGAAAATGATAAGTAAAAACGAAATCTCGTACCAACAACGTCGTTGTATATTTTGTTATTATTTTGCGATTAGTGTGAACTTTCGTTGTCCGCGGTAAAACTAAAGGTCAAATTCAATACTTTCGACCACTCTGCGCGAATAGTCTCGTATAACCTTTTCGAACAACAATATAGGTATGTATACGCTTCGCCACACGTCGTCAACGTACACTTCGCCGGTGTAAAAACTAATATTTATTACATTATCGTACCTACGTATATAATTTTACAGCTAAAACACTGTGATAAAATGCCATCATTATACTATAAAATAATTAAAATTGTACGCACGCCTGTTACGGGGTATTAGTAAATATAATTTAGCCCTTCGGTTTTAATCGGGTACTTTACGTATATGTGTATAACATAATAGAGGTATAATACCGCGTAATAATACGCCATTTTACGACGAATATTGTATATGCGTGGAAAGACAATCAATAATACGAGAAGTCGAGTGAAATACAAACATAAAATAACGATACTAAAAAAACCGTATCGAAAGAGATCGACTCTCGTCGCGGCTACCGTACCTACCTGGCAATCGTCGTGTTGGATCTTTTGTTTCAGTGCCGCGCCGACGTCAGTAAGCGGTACGCCGCCACACGTTCGTAATCCAATGGCTGCGACTGTACCATTTCGGCTTCTGTAGTTTCGTTTATTTTCGCCAATTATATGGCACAATAACGTACACCGCAAACGATAAATTATACGAACGAGTAGCAGTGTTATTACTATTCTTTAAGTTTTCGACGGGGAGTAACAAAAGAATGTTCAAAATAATGGTCGGCGTAAATAATACAATTAATAATAACGAGTATAAAATAATAATAACAATATATAATATTATGTCCTACCAGCAGTGTGGTACGATTCACCAAATGACTGAATAGTTGTTAATAACAATAGAAAATTAAACAAATTAATAATGTGTTAAAAAATTTAAATTAAAAAAAAAAAAAAACACTACACACTATATTAGCCGTCTATCGACAATAGGCTTGCAGACGGACGCGGCCGCATTACTGGGGCACGTTCGATTTGGGCGAAAAACCGTGTAGCGACTACGCGACCGTTTTCCGCCAGATGGCAGAATGCGCATGACCAAATATGACCCCGGTCGGAATGGGGTTTATTGAACAACAAACACACAACTCACATATTCGCTCGGTGTGGCGACTCGCGGAGGGAAATAAAATAAAAAAAAATAAAAATTAATAAAATCACACGGTTCCCTATTTAAACGTGGTCATAATAATATATTATATTACTATACTCGCGCATAAGTGTATCGGTCAATAATTGCCACGCGCCGAACAAATATTATAACAATGACATTAAAATATTTATATATATATATGAATTATTTGCGTTCGTATTCATCGAACGAAATGAACACCTGAGTGATAAAAATACAATTTTAGTTCTTCTCTATCTTAGTGTCGGGAAATTAAGTAGGAATATCATTTCGAATGAAAATCATTGGCTTGGTTACCTTTTAGTGAAAAATAAAATATATATATTATTTACGATATCGTATGCGCGTACTCAGCGACCGTCGTCGTCGAAATCCAGCAAATCTCTGACCCCCGACAGAGCTTTTTACACACCCGGCCGACCCTCGCCAACGACGGGTGACGTGCGTGCAGCGTCGTTGACGGTATTATATAGGCCTCGAACGCCCTCGCTCCCGCCACCGACGTCACACAATGGTCATAAAAATACGTTTATGCGCACATTATACGTATAAGATGCCTACTAAGACTAGTCTATTCAATTTTTTGTCTCGTTTATACGATGTTGTATTAAATAAACCGGCGTCTCGTTCATGAAATTTTTAGTCACGCTAATGCGTGCCATCACAGATAGTATTATTTTATGTCTACGTTAGTATAATAATAATTTCGTATATAGAATATCGATCGATATCGACTCCGGCCGTCTTAGCCGTCTCTAACAGTTGCTAGTTGTCGTTATTTATTATCGTTTATATATATATATATATTTATCCCGTGCCATAACACTACTCCCCTGAGGGTCAAATCAAGTGAAAATAATTATAATCGTTGTCACCGTCAGGCACACGATCCTAAGTGTGCAACAAGGATAACAAGTTCACCGCCACTGTATCGTTTAGTGAACCGCTATGAGTGTGAGACAATTAGTGATTTGTATTCTACACCGACGCACAAACATTATTATAATGTTTGTTTGTTTTTTGTTTTATATTTTTACACCGTATATACAGGAAGATCTGATTATTTTGTTATAAAATAACAATGGAAATGTACGCGATACCACCGTTTTTCAGACATGATAATGCCTTCTGATAATCACTTTGTATATCCTTTTAATTCGCTCTAATTTTACTCCCGATTTTATTTGCTTTAATTGTAGTGCTTTGTATTACGGTTCTTGCACTGAGTGTGAAGTATATTCGAAATGTTGATGGACGATGGCGTGTTGATTTTAACATGAAGATTATTTGTTTAGGATATTTGAATTGGATGGACCAGTTTTTTAATATGAAATTGACGTAGTTGAGTGTATGTCGTTTTGAAATACTTAAGATGAGTGAAAACCACAAGGTGGTACAAGTTTTTTTTTTAAGATTGTTCGTTGTGAATCTCTGTTGGAGATAAATTTTACACCTGCATACATGATATAATAATCACGAAAAATTATAGATTATAGGGACGTGTTTTACTGTCATTTTATTTTTAAAATTAATACCAAATTATTATTTGAATTGTATAATATATTTTAAATTTTTATACGATATTTAAACGAATAATATATAATATAAAGCATTATCTTCCTAGTAGTCTATATTATAAAGAAATTATATGTTATTGTTGATTTGTTATTGACGTATGGATTATTATAGCTATAGTCTATTATAAACAGGTATTTATATTTTATACTATTGATTAATTATACATTGTTATACTAACTATAGTATAATAAAATACCCTATAATAAATTTTAAATGTTGTATAATATTAAGTATTAAGTTTTAAAATAACTAATTTTTAATTTATAAATATCTTGGGACTAGAAACTAAAATTACATTTTATTTCGTTAACTATACAAATAACTATAGAGCTTATATTCAAAAGTAGTGATTAAGTGATAAATAAAAAGTGATGTTTATTAGCATTTTTAAAATCCATACCTATTGGCTAATAAGTAATGAAATAATGGTCCGACTACCACATATAGAGTATGCTTTCGGTAGCAAATTGCATAAAGTTGGGGCACTTTATTTAGCTCATTTTTCGAATTTCTCAAAAGCTTTTCCTTAGGAGAAAAAAACTACCAAAAAATGGCGGAAAATCGGCAAAATAAACAATTTTTTTTTTTTTGGAATTACTTATTAAATAAAATCCAATGAACACTTACAAAACAATTAAATTATATTATAATGTATGCACTCTACAATATTTAAAATGGTATGACAAAGAGGTATGGTATTACTTAATTTTTTTTAAAATAAAAACCAACTATATCTTTATCAATTGAATCATCTTTTTAGTTACTTTAACTCATTTTTACAACTTATACATATACACAGGGACGGATTGGGCCATAAGAAATCGGGAGATTCCCGATGGGCCGCGATGCCGCGTACTACGCCTACTTTTCTACTATATTGACTGTATATATATATATATATATAAGAATATTTAGTATTACAGGTGCTTTATCGAGATACCTATAATCAAAATCCATGGATTTAATTACAGCTCAGAACCTGGTTGATGGAACACTTGAACATTTAAAAAATGTTCAAAGAAATATGGAATGGATAAAATTATCTGCAGAGTCATTTGTTAGGTTAGGTTAGGTTAGACTATAAGTTAGATTTACAATTTAATGGTAATAGTCCTATAACTGTAAATGAAATATTACCTAATATAAGAACCAGAAAGAAAAAAATGTTGCCCGGTGAGATTAGTAATGATGTGGTACATGAAGATCCTTTAAAGAAGTTTGAAATAGAAGTTCATAACAGAATATTAGATGTAGTTGTTTAGAGTATTAAAAAATGATTTATAAAATACAGAAAATTGTAAAATTGTATTTATCATGTTTGTCACCAAGTTATTTTTCATATATAATTCAAAATGGTCAAGCATTGACTACTTTGTGTGATAAGTTTAAGAGTTTAAATTCAAATATAACTTACAACGGACTAAAGAATGAGTTAATACATTTTGCAAAAAATTGGGATAAACTAAAGAAAAGTTTTGTTGAATCATTTGCTACTTCATACTCTTTGGAGCTAACACAGGACGAAGAAGATAACATTGAATCTAAAATTAATCCTGAATCACAAAATATGACTTAAAAGAGTTGCAAAAACTGTGTTGTTTGTTGCTATAACATTTCACAAAAATAAAATTTATATTGCGATGCATATGCTAATTTATTTTTGGCATACAAATATGTACTTAGTCTACCATCAACCCAAGTATCTTGTGAAAGATATTTTTCTTTCTTAAAAAATATTAAATCAATACTTCGTAGTCAACTTTCGGATCCAAAACTAGAAGCATTCATGTTAATGTCCACAGAAAAACAGAAGTTAACACTATTAGATTCGTATTTAAGAATTATAAAAAGAGAGTTCTCTTTTAAAAAAAAATCTTTCATTGTAAATTAAATCATTATTTATTCAAACAAAAATATTTAAAAAAATTACTAACATTTTATTATTTAATATTTATATGTAGGTAATACTATTGTTATTCCATTATTATTTTTATTATTACATTTAATTGTTAAAGGTTGATTTTATAATAACACTGATTACAGTAGTAATCAGTTTCTTTTATATTAATATTTTTTATTGATACTGGTAAGATATATGTTTTAATATGTAAGTAAATAGTAGTATTGTAGTATTTTTCAAATAGTACCTATGTAGGAAAAGTGATTTTTATTTATAAATTACATCTGGTAATAATTATAAGTATCTTATATCTGCGTATGCAAACCTCACTAATATAGTATAATATAGGTAATCATTTTTGTAGGAACAATGAACACACCATAAAATTCCAATAAATATTTAGGTACCACCCCTTTATAAAACTAAAAAAAAATTACTATCTTCAGTATGGTACACTTGCCAGTTGCCCCCAATCCTCCAACGAATAGGGGGCCGGTAAAAAGGTATTTTCCCGGGCTGGTCCGAAATTCCAATCCGTCCCTGCATATACAGATGATCAGAATTTTGTATTACAGAAATAACGAACTTTGAAATTATATATAATTCCCGCTATTTTTGTAATTTAAAATTATAACCTTTCTGTATACATATTTAGTACCTACCTACTAACATTATTAATTTTATATCATCTAAGTACTTTGAGGTAAGAAACAAATTGTATGAGATATTACTCCCTTTATTAGTTATACGTATTATTGTTATATTTTATATCATATATAATTTTAAATGATTTCTGTATAAGTATTTTGTTAAAGTCCGATATCATGTAAGAATATATAATAATAAATTATAGTTACTCAAATATAACAATAATAATAATAATAATAATAACAATATTATTTATTAAAAGTAGTCTTCAAAAATTGTAGTATAAAATGTATCAAAATATTATCTTCTTACATAGGTATTATACATTTATAAAATTATAATCTAGGATCAAAATTCACATACCTAGTCTATAATATAAACCTAGTTTATAGTCACTATAACCCAGTCTATAAAAAAAAATAACTACATATTATATAGATGCATTTATATTTAAATTATTAAATTAAGTTAATTTACTATTTTATATATGTTAATACTAGTTAGTATCTTATATTTTCTTTATTCCACGAGATACCGTGCTAATTGAGTATATAACTTACTAAAAATTTAATGAGGACTTGCTTTGTTAGACAAGCAAGATTAGGTAAGGCATGAAAAAAGCAATTTTCTTAAAAAGAAAAAATAGATATATTATGGAAAATATACTTTATGTAGGTATCCCTACATAATATTTTAATATAATAATTATGTTAGTGTATGAACTAAAAATCTAAACAATTTGTAAATAACTATTATCATAGGTAGTACAATGTTATACATGTTTATATATTATATATTATGTTAAAATTACTTAACATAATTTTTACAAAAACAGTTAATACAAAAATAATTTGTAAATGCCTAATAGTGTGTTGACCTAGTTTTTTAATCAATATAAAATATTTATATAATTGAACTATTACTAGTGTCAAATAAACGATTAAATATTAAAATTAATAATTATATAGATTGATATAATGTTTTTTAATAAAACATCACTACTGTACGTTTTTACTTTATTGCTAATATTAATACCTAATTATCATTTTAACTATGGCAAATATATATAATTTTATAGCAAATATATAATAATTAATACTATACTTATAATTGATAAATCATAATATACAATGTACACAAAATATTGTATTATAATTAATGTCATTAAAATAGATTTAATACCTAAGTTATTATAAAAACATCAACACCTAAATAGTAAATTCATAGTAAGTAATAATAACTTTGAAAATATTGTTTTAACTGTTTTTTTAGGATTCTGAGCGAAGCGTGGAATGTATTGGTTTTACAAAAATGGTTTTTTTTATGTATAAAAACATTTTTTCGGTTAGAAATAATGGTCCATTACCACAAACAAGCTTTATGTAGCAAATTTCATTTAGTTGGCACTTTATTTAGTTCATTTTACGAATTTCTCAAAAGTTTTTCTTTAGGAGAAGAAAAACTACCAAAAAAATGGCGAAAAATCAGCAAAATTACGGTTTCCGTTATTTTAAATTTAATTTTATGATATCTCCTTGAATTTTGATCGTAGGGACTTAAAATTTATTTTGAATATTTACGAGTACATAAGTAATTTACACTCGTGGTAAAATTTTGGAATGTATTACCAGTATGATATATTGAGTTTCACTCAGAATCGTATTTTCAAATAATATATCATTATAAAACACTAATTTATTATAAATTATAACAATATTACAATATTACTCGTACTTAATGGTTTAATTTTTTTTATTCTTCGAAAATTATTATTTAAAATAGTTAATGTTTAAAACTTATTATGATTAGTGCTTAACATATATGTATAATAATAACTATTATACCGTTGAAATAACTGTGTTATTTCAACAAAATAATTGCATATCTTTATAAACTTTTAAAAAAAGTTCTTCAATAAAACTATAAGATTTATTAAATACTTGCTTTATTTATTATAAAGGTTAATATGTAAGATATTGTGATGACGACCAAAACTCTTTGTGAGTATAGAAGTAAGTACTAGAAGAAGAAGACGTTAATATGAATGAAATATGTTTCTAGTGGCATTTCAAACACAAAATATTTCTATAAATCCATTTATGTGTGTTATTTTTTAATCTCTCATCACTTTATAATAAGATAATGGAATACAAACATAATATTAATTTTAATCATTACGACACCATTTAAGTTACAGTATTCGTAATTTTTCAAAGTTGTTTTAACAATTTTCCAGCAACAATTTATCTATCAAAGAATATTATACACGTCTTTTTTTAATAACTGAGACTTGGATAGGTTTTTGTAGTTACAAATCAATTACTAATTTTAAACTTTTTTAAAGGAGTCATTCTTAAAATAAGTGAATCATACTTTTTAAGACTATTTACTCACATAGTACACAAAAAATAATACTCATACATTTTATACGTATTCTTTAACCATTATTAATTCGTTGTATTGTATTTCGTAACGTGAAGTTTATAATATAATTTGTATTTTAATATTTATAAAGATGTTTGAATTCTCATATTTCCCGTTTAAAATTGTTCCAGACTTGTGGAATTCATAGACATTACAGTGGTTCTCTCATTGTTTTATCAATTTGGTTGCAAGATGGAGAACTTTTATATTCGTTGGTTGTATGTTGATGTATTCTATTCGCGGAATTATGTACACGAAATCCGTAAAGTTTAGCCACGTACCGATCTTTCGACTGCGGAGGCTTGATTTCCGGTTGGATCATAAACATCATTTGGGGAAAACTGGTACCGAAGTACGCGCCATCCACTAATGCCCCTATTTTCCCGGCCATTGGGACGTACGCGTCCATGCACCGAGGGCAGTACAGTCTGACCGTGTTCTGTCCAGCTATGGTGCTCAGTCCTAATAAATTATATAAATGTAAATGTAAGGGGAATTTGGACACACTACGAATTTTCCGCCGTTCGTTCTTAATGGTATAGATGATGGTAAAACCATTTTACAGATAATAAAGAATAACAATATTATGTCAGACGACAGTAGTTGTAGGCGAAACAGTTAAGACTTGACGCAAAATAATCGCCGTTAGATTTGGTTAGCCTCCCAAATGCTGTATTATGCTGTTTAAGTTAGACTTCTTGAGGATAAAGCCATGAGGAAGACGCTATTAACCAGGGTATACGAGTTTAAAATGGCGTTCAATATCATAGTGAAAAAAAATATATGCTAACAACATACCGAAAGACAGACAAAACATTTATTTATAGTTTTTGTATTGCAACGAAGGTGAAAAAAAGCACAATAGCTCTTTGAAATGATGTACATTTTTATAGTCGGAAATTTATTATATTGGAATATTGTTGAATAATAATGGTAACAAAATAACACTGGTGCATAATAAATATAAGATAGTTGAAGTTATTGTTTTGTTTTTTTTTTGTACTTTTGTCTGTTTTATTTTATTATCTGAAATATTATATTAAATATGTATATTATACATAAGTAATTCCCCATCAGAAAGGTATTAAAAAGGCACAAACTCTTTTGTATTATTTATTTAGACCTTTGAGATATTTTATTGTTACAGTTATACACACACATACACATACACGAATAAACATAAGCAAACACTAATTTTAAACAATCCATATTAAACGTGCGCATGGTTTACATTTCTTTAACAAATTGTTAATCCATAATTGTAATAAGTCGCTAGAGTTTTTAAAGGTTAGAATATTATATAACGTTCTTATCACTTTTGGGTTTTTGTGTAGATATAAAGTACAGAATAATAATTTATTTTAATAAAAAGACAACTATTTTTTTTATTTTCCAAAGATTTTATACATTATATTATAAACATGGATTCCATTTAGTGTCACTTATATATTCATTGTCTTATTAGACGATTTAAGTTTAAGAGACCATATGTTAACGACACGTTTTAAATATGATTGGCTAATGTAGAATTACAGAATAATTACTCATGAATTCCATTTAGCTACGGTTGATGCATATATTTACGATGTCATTTCTACTAATTCATCATAAGTGCGTTAGTTTAAAAACAATTTACGTCTAAATATTATAATGACAATGACCTTCTATGTGTTTCTCTCCCTTAAATAATTTCTCTTTTTCTTCTTTTATAATTCATTACTCGGTAACCTGCGGCTCCTTAACATTCCAGCTTTGGCATATGGCATATGACAATTATCTTAAACCTACTAAGTCTGTAAACAGTGCGGCTCTTAACAAAAATGGCTCTTTTTACAAAAGGTTCCAGACCCCTATTTATATCAATAAATTATGCTATTAAATGACGTTTAAATAATTTTTAAATTTTAATAAAATTAAAATACTACATATATGTATATACCTAACAGTTGTTTTTAATGAATAATAAAAAAATAATATAGGTAATATACAAACAATTAGATATACTTTAAACAAATATTTTACTTTATGTATTAAATATGTTTTTTTGTACTTAGTACCCCGTCCTTCTGCTATCACTATAACCTCTCTTGGCTATGTATGATATTAAAATATAATGTATAAAGTAACGTACCCAAAGTGAAAACCTAAAGTACGGAAATGTGATATGTAATGTAAATGCACACGCAAACTGCAAAAGTGACAAAAAAAAAAAAAACAAAAAAATACAATTGGAAATCACAATTTTCTAATAAAATAAATGTTTGTATAAATACATAGTAACTGCTTATATAAATACATGAAATACATGTGTAATAATGTTAGTGATAATATTAATGAGTAGGGCTTGGATTTTAACATTAAATTTTTTTTTAATAGTTAATACAATAGTTTTTAACCTATACATGTGTTTCAACGAATCGCTATTTTAATCACAAACTTTCAGTTTTTGTTTTTAACGTTTTTAGTACCTTATTAAATATTTTAGATTATTTTTAACGTAATTTTTTGTAATATTATGACAAAATAAAAAAGATTTCTATTATAACACTAATACGATAATATTATAATGAAAATATTTTTAAAATTTTTTTTTGTTTAATTACATTTCCTGTATTTTCTGTTATCAAACATACTTAAGTTTTTATATAATTTGTTACATTATGAATTGTTTTTGTGACATTTTTTATAAACAATATGTAACCTTCGAATCCTGATTATGAAATACCTTAATATTCAACTATTTGAATTAATTAATGTGGATATACCAATATAATTCCAACGTTATTATTATTATTAATATTTTATATTAACTTCTTTTACAAATTTGAAAAATACAAGTATTATTATTTACAATTATTCTGCAAGTTGCATATACAGAAAAATAATAGCGATAAAGGTATG
The DNA here is from genome assembly GCA_013282895.1 of Eriosoma lanigerum. Classification (NCBI taxonomy): domain Eukaryota; kingdom Metazoa; phylum Arthropoda; class Insecta; order Hemiptera; family Aphididae; genus Eriosoma; species Eriosoma lanigerum. Next base: position 20,695,221 of record CM023359.1, read on the forward strand.
GTATCTATAATGTTATAATATAATTAACATTTTGATTTTTACGAGAGTTGAGGTCAGGAGTTTCACTAAAGTGTACCTTCAGAATAATGAGGAAACTCAAAAATAGATTTATTATTGATGTATTCAATATAATAATTATTTAAACTTAATCAATATATCTACAGAATAAGATACATTATGTAATCTTAATAACACAAATGTACCTGTAATATATATATACATATAAGTATATTTCCATAATGGTAACCAATATTAATAATTATACTTATAAACACCAAAACACACCATTTTATTGTCACCGATTTCAATTTTATTTTAAATTTGTCAAACCATTCGAGAATTTAACGGGCTACACTTGCTTTTTAGATTCTGAGCGGAGCGAGGAATGTATTGTTTCTACAAAGATGTTTTTTTTTATGTATGAAAACATTTTTTCTGGTTGAAATAATTGTCCGATTACCACAAGTAGAATATACTTTTGGTAGCAAATCACGTTTAGTTGGTTTTTTATTGAGCTCATTTTTCAAATTTTTTAAAAATTTCTTAAAAATCTACCAAAAAATGGCAAAAAATCAGCAAAATTACGATTTCCGTATTTTTTTATTTTTAATTTCATGATAACTAATTAAATTTTGATCATAGCAACTTGAGAATTTTTTTGAGTACTAACATAGGTAATATTAAAGTGTGGTAAAATTTTGGAACAAATTAGTTGATTATTTGGCATAATATAGATCTATGAACTTTTTTACAAAAAAAATTAAAATTACCTACAATTTTGGGTTTATTGATTTGAAAATTTTATAGAAGCCTATTAATCTACTACTTAATCTTTTTATAAAATACTTTGAAAATCATGACTAACAATTTTATTTTTATATGATTTTTATTTTTTTTTCTGATCTATGGAACATTTTTTTGGGGTAGAAACAATGGTCCGATTACCACATATAGAGTACCTTTTCCGTACTGAATTTCATCTAGTTGGTACTTTATTTAGCTCATTTTTGGAATTTCCCAAAAGTTTTTCCTTGATAAGCGGAAAATCGGCAAAATTACGGTTTCCGTTATTTAAAATTTTTGAATTTTTTTATTACTAATTGAGTTTTGATCGTAGAGACTTGAAATTTATTTTGAATATTTACATAAGTAATATTTATGGTTAGAAAGATTTTGGAACGGATTGGTTGATTTTTTGGCTAAATATAGAGCTTTAAATTTTTTCCAAAAATATTTAATATTACCTGAAATTTTTGATTTAACGGTATGAATTTTTTGTAAAAGTCAACTTTATACTTTTTAATCTATTTACAAAATATTTTGAAAATCGTGACTGACAATTTTTATCATGAAATGATAACTCCTTGAATATTGATCATAGGGATTTGAAATTTTTTTTACATATTTACATATGTAATTTACATTCGTGGTAAATTTTGGAATAGATTATCAGTATATTATATTTTAATATACTGAGATTCGCTCAGAATCGTATTTTCTAATGCAATATCAATTTCTCCGAGGATCGAATGAACGAAGGAGGAATGTCCACAATCGACCATCCCAATTTTTTTTATAAATAAATAAAAAAAATGTTTTTAATATTAATACATTTAAATCGTCTATTTAAACCATTTTAACCAATATTTTTTAAATCCTGGCTATACTCATATATTTGTACATGGTCGAGTATTTGTGATAACATAATCGGCTTAGTATGCTGAAAATCAGAAATAAATATTCTCTTAGTCTTTCACGAATCACGAATCATATAGGTTAGATTGTCATTTTATATTTTGTTCGAGACTGTAATTATACGCGGATGACGGATACCATTTATCGTAATACGCAACACTCCGTACCTACATCTACAAAACGTTACTTATTATCATTATAGAACGAATGGCGATTGAAACACTCTTTGTAAATATTTAATAATATTGCTGGGATTAATGTTGTGGATAATTAGACTACTGATCAATACCTAGCTACGGCTTATATTTTATCCAAAATTCCAAACACCTTTCATGGATAAATTATATATAACCGGATCATTCCCGAACATGTTACATCACTGCAGGAGATCCTGATCCTGAATATAATTTAGAGTAAATAATTATAATTATATGGTCACCGGCACCTATGGGCAAAACGTTCCAACGTTCGCAATTGATTCGCGGACAGTATCCGAAACAACCAGCCTTGTATTTTTTAAACATTTTCTCGATGCCCGGTAGCGTCATCACAAACCGGGCGTGTACCAGACCGTAAAACAACTCGGCCGCCGATTTCGATTTACCGCCTCTTCCGGTACAGGTTGGTTTTCCGTCGTCAGTCTCGTCCAGCACGATTTGACGCGCCAATTCGTATTCAGGCACCAACTCGCTCAATCCGGTCAAATTGAATCTATCCCGGATAAATGAGTCATCTACTACGCACAAGAACGCGTTTTCTGGTTTGCGCAAAAAACGACTAATCCATAACGACGGCGAAGGCATAATCTGAGTGTATATTATAATATCTGTATAATCAATATTATTTATAGTATATAAGTAGATAACGCATAGTATAATATGGATAACAGATGATAACTTCCTATCTATAAACCGAATATGAAGATTATTAATTGTTATAAATCTATATTATATGTATATAGTATTTTAAAGCTGAGATTTACAGGTGCCAAAATTTTTCTAATTGAATTAAAATACATGCATTTATAAATATTAAATTTGCACATTAATAGTCGACTTAATTTATGTGATTAAAGTTCTCCAAAATAATAAATGCAAATATTCGTTTTTATAATAATATTAACAATTGACATAAATGTTTATGGAAATTAAAAAAAAAAAAAATGAAACACCTACCGAGTTTTTTGATCATTGACTATATTACTATAATATGAATATTTTATTAATAGCTATAATTTAAAAACACCTACTTAAATTGTTCGATATCTATCGCATCCACACGATGACTATATTATACTGCGAGCTTATCGTAGTGTGATAGTTTATTATACGTATATTGTAGTTTTCAGTGGTGCACTTGAGACAATTATTTAGTATATGGCAATAAATATATATATATAACTAATATATCAAACACAATATTATGATTATTACGGCAATACAACTAGATTATTTATACGGAATAAAAATCAATAATCAAATATCTATATCACGTTATATATTTTGTATACTTGGTTACGACAAACGTTTCGTATTTAAAATCGCCAGTTTGTTATTTTCCCAGCACACCCTTCTCATAATTATATAGCAATTGTACTCTTTGCTATATTTACCAATTGTTTTTTTTAATTTTATTCAGTCGAAATAAACATAGGTATATATAAATTCACTCTTATTTATATTTCATAAAATTTTAAATATTTTATAGTATTTTATATTTAAACACCTAGAGATACATTAATATCGTTCAACATGTTATAAATTAATGTATGTAAATATTTAGAACATAATAAAAACGAATGATCGTTTATTCCAGCGTATACTTACTTACTAATGGCTAATATTGTACAAAAATGTATTAATTATATAATAATATTATGTATATTGAATCATTTTTATTTTATTTCAGTATAAAAATTTAATTAAATACAGATCGATATAGCGTAATATTGATTTCATTAATAATATATTTATATTTTTTTGGAATAGGTACTTGAAATTGTTTTCTTTACTAAATCATAAATTGTATTATCTAAATTTGAAGTTATACTTTAGTTACGAACTTAATTTTTTAATAATTGTTTTGTGTTAAACAAATGTTATAAATATATATTAGAATTCATATTGTAAAGTTTTATACGTAATATATAAGACAAAGATATGTATGTAAGCTTCTTAAACATATTCTATAATATATTTTTTAATTATTGATTATTACTTTTTAATAAATATTAATAATATTAGTTACCTACCAAAGAAATAATAAAAAAATTGTTTCGTGAAATTTTAAATTTTATATAAATTAATAACAACAAAACAAGTGAACGTGAAAGTAAATTTTAGACGAATTTTAAATAAACGATTAAAATATAAATATCAAACGTTGTTTGATTTCTATGTTTTGTTATGCGTAAAGCGTAAGAATATAAATAATCGATATATATATATATTAATATTTTTGAAATATATAATATTACATTTTACATAATATAATATATAAAGTCATATATTAATAATACAATGTATAAGAATGAAAATATAATTTATTAATAATACCCAATTGAATGGTAATTATTTGTCTTTGAACAGATGATAGTGCTTGAGAGTCTTAGCCTATTCTCGAAATTAACTATATTAGTGATACATATCTATTACGTTATGTTTCAAATTCAAATAGTAAATAATAATTAAACATTGATTGTGTCCATGTGTATCTAAAATTACTTATATAAAACAAATTATAATAACATAATATGTACACTACATAATATTACGCAACGCAATAATATATATTGTGTGTTTAAATATAATCGACATTAATTAACCTAATTAGGCACTACTATAAAATATATATTATTTATTATTATAATTGCAGTTAGTAGATAATTTTGATAATTCATTTTATAAATTTAACAAGTTAATAAATATATTGAGTGATCAATTTTAATCAAACTGAATTAAAATCAAATCTGCTTGTTGAACATTAAAAAATAATAATAATAAATAATTTACTATTAACATAGTTACAACATTATTCAATACATAGCATATTAATAAGTATTCATTTACAATAAATTTGCTCATTAAAATATAAATAGCTTATCATTGGTTCGTCATGCGAAAAAATCGGATACATGAATAATTGTTCATTTATTTTTAAAACTGTTAACTGTACATTTATTACAATTTTTAATACTTAATTATAAATTTAAAAAAAATAATAATTATTTATGTTAATCAATATTTCTCCACCCTTAAGAAGAGTTTGGAAGTATTGTTGTACAAAAAAAAATCTTTGGTCTTGAGTTATAGTTTATAAATATTGAAACTATAACTATTTACTTTACTTTAATTTTCATAGTCATGGGTAAAATACGAAAATAACTAATACATTTAAATATCGTTAAATAAACATAACTAACAATAATAACAATGAAGGACAAATTAAGCTGAGCCAGCCATTGTCTGTTGCCTATGGTTTAATAGGTTTCAATTGAAGACCTTGCTAAAAGAGGGAATAGGGATTAACATTAACTCTAATTTTAGTTGTATGATATAAAAACAGAAAACTTTAAATGAATACATACTATAGTCTATAAGTTTATGAAGATACTACGAATTAAACAGAAATTTTAAAAAAATATGGAAAATATTAGATTTAATATACTCAGAAAATGTTTTTAGAATAATAATCAATTGTTAGGACTTACTTAGTTAATTGTATACAATTTTAACAATTTCGATAAATAAAAATATTTTAAATTTATTTATAAAAAATACTCATTCTTAAAATTATTAATATATTGTACATTGTTTGAATTATTCACTGTTTTTCAAAAATGATATAAGGTTAAGCTAATTTTATTAATTATACTAAAAATATTACAAAGTATGTTTGTATGCTTATTTCATACATATACTTTAGGTAGGTATCTATTCTATATTTCATTTTATGAAATTGTTACAAATATGAAATACAATAATAAAGCACTACTTTAAGTATTATAGACGTGTAACACGTACTAATAACCTCTCGTAACGTGACATGAATTCAAGTTCCTTTTTAAGGTATTCCATAAAGCTTTTAATTAAAGCTTACAAGTGGCTTTCATTTATTTTTATAATTTAAAAATCATTAAAATTAAAATTATTTAATTAACACAATCAAATACAATTTTAGTAATTTTATATAAAACTCTAATCATAATATTATGTAGTTTGAAGTTATAATTTTTATTTTTATATAGGTATTAGAAATATTGATGTGAATGATATATATATTGTTTAATATTAGTAAAATGTATTTTTTTAAATGTACTATGAAGTATTATACAATTTAACAACTATTTACTAATAAATATATTATGTGTAGTACCTATATTGTATATATAACAATTTATATTTAATAACATTTATAAACATAATAAGGATCGTAAAATTCATCTTAGTAGTTTATTACATATAAGCTATGAGCTATATACTACAAAAATAAATTATTCTATACTCTAAATAAAATATGAAATTGCTAATTTAAAATAAATACATTATAGACATATTACACAGCAGTGATAAAATACAAAAATATAAATTTTTAATTTTGTTGGTGTTTTTATCAGCAAAATTTAAAACTGTTCACAATTGTAAAAATGTAATTGACAAATAGCAAATAATAATAATCTAATCATTATTGAATTCTAAAGACGAATCTACTAGGTATTAATTTATTTATAATTTTTAATACCTACATATAACCTATATGTATAAATAACTACAAAAACAAATTATAATTAATATATTATACTTTGTATTATTATTTAGCTAAATAGCTATATAGCTATATATAGCTTTGTATTATTTATTTATAAAGCTATGTCTTGTCACTATTGTAAGTATAAATTTTAATAGGTATTTTATTATACTAAAATAATAATAATATTAAATTTATATTATAATAATGATTATTTATCAATTAAGCAATACTTAATATAATATTAAAAGCTGTTAGATTAAATTTAACTTGTGTTTTAAATCTGAAAACAATCTGATATTAATACATAGGATCAAAAAAATAATAAAATTAAAATTAAAAATTGCTATATAATTTAAATTTTACTATCTTAATATCGAATAAAATTGAATACCTTATCTGGAAGTAAGTAATTGTATTGTATTGTATTGTAGTAAATTACCATTCTTATATATTAATTGTTTTTTAGTAATTTGATTTTAACTTTTATTTCATTAATAAATGTGCTTAACTTGATATAGAATTTTAATGACATTAGAGATGTACCTACCTAATACTTTTCTTAAAATACTCGTAAATTTATTGTACTTTTAAATTTCTGATCATTTTCTACATATTTTCAAATAGTTATAAATAATTATTAAGTCTTAGAAATAATTTTCAAAATAACTTACCATTTAAATATAAAATGTATTTAAAAATGATATATTTACAGATATACAATTTAAAACTCAATAGCTAATATAATTTATATATGAAATTCCGTTAGGGTTTTATTCAAATTTTTATCTCTTCTATCAATATATTTGACTAATAGGTAAAAGTAAAACTATAGGTTCAAAGCATAAAGCCTTACACATATATATTATAAATTATAATACATGTATTATAGTGTTGATATTTATTATAGATATAATACCTAATATATAATACTTAAATTAACGTATTTTTGTAATGTTAATGACTATGACTTTATGATATTATTATTTTAATTATTAAAAACTTATGTCCCCATAAAACAGGTAAAAACAATATACCTATATAGACTAAATAGAGGTAAATAATTTATATATTATAATAATATATTATAATTATATTCTTTATTGCCAATTAGTATAAACATAATATATACCATAAACGTACTAGTAGAGGTAGTCTTCTTTGTCGTTGTCGTCAACGTTCCATAAACGGAATTGCGCTTGTAATGATATATTCTAATATTATCATAGTAGCTTATATAGCTGGTATTCCTTTTATACATATACTATCATAGTATAATATACTAATATGTTCTTCTTTGTGAAATATTTGTGGAAGTAAAACAGTATTTTTCCAGACGTCTATATAGCTATAAATTATAATTTATATGTTCGTTATTTGCCTTCGAAAGTGCATCTAGTCTGCGCACCCAACCATAATATCTTATATTATATTATATAGCGGTTCAACAACATTGCAGCCAAGAGAATAGTATATTTAAATTACTTTTTGTATGCTTAATACATTATTTTATATATTATGATAATATTATAATATGTTTACAAAACGATTGTTTCATTACATTACGTCATCGGTTTGTATATAGAATATAGATTATGGTCCATACTTGTAAAATTATTTTTCATTCTTCGATAAGCACTATAATTGGAACGTGATTCTTTAAACTAAAATTCAATGAAATAATATTACAGAAAATTGAAAAATCGTTAAAACCAAAATAAAATTATTACTTAACTTTTTAGTTTAAACCTAGTCTTGCCAATATTATGTATATACCATTATATTTCAGTATTTGACATTAAAATCAAATAATATAAATACAGAATAATCAGAATTTTGTGTTCAAAAATTATAGTGATAACGTTAAAAACGTGAATTCCCATCACTTTTGTAACAAGAAATTTGTTTAGATTATTTAAAGTATATTATATATATCATAAATATATAATAAAATATTTTGGTATTGTCTTTGCGCGTTTTAATACCAATGTCACGATGTATACAAATAGTAAATCCTTTTAATACCTTCATTCTTCATACACACTTATTTTATTCTGATTCATTGATGATTCACAATAATTACAAATACAAATTATTTTTCAATCAAATTATATTACAGTTATTACTGGTTTATAATATAATTATGGTTTTCATTCATGATTAAATAAGATTATATAAAATATATTGTAGTATAATATTTATCATTGTACATCCGTGTCAATAGTGTAGGTATCTATCAATGTGCAATGTGCATGTTACATTATTTTGTTATAATATGTTATATTGTTTGCCTTCATTCATTCAAAGGGAAATTGATAAATATATATATATAAATGTAAATAATATACATCATTGATACTTGTATATTAATATATTAATATTACCTATTATTATAAATGGAATAAAAAATCAAAATTAATGACATTTTACTTTAAAGTTTAACATAATTATTTTTATATTTCAGACTTGCTTTAAAATAATTTAGATATAAATATATATTAGTTGTTTTATATCAGCATATAATACTTATGAAAATACCAGGTACTTTGATATTCAACATCTCCGATATCTGATAGTTGAATACCTATATATATATATATTTATATTATAAATTATAATATTTGAAAATTTCCATCATTACCATTAGAATTTTGGAGTACCTAATCATGTATATACCTAAAGAAATTAAATTTTAAATTTTAAACACTGTTTCTTTTAAATATAGGTAAGTAAGTATATATAGAAAATTCTTAATAAGTTAGTATAAAAACCTGTTTTAAAATAGAGGAAAACATGCTTTGGAATTTTAATATTATATGATTATGAATTCATTATTCACTATTTATTTTAAATAATATAAATATTGTAAAACGAAAACTTCTAATTGGTTACAGGTTACACACACACAAAACACATAATATGATATGTGGAAACTTATATTATTTAAACCTTACATCCTATACTCGGTGACGGCGAGAGGGTGGGGCAGGGGTACCCAGAGCCCCGGGGTTCGGACCTCCATGGGGGAGGAGGCGTTGTCAGAGGCAAATTTTACTGATTTTTTGAGTAGAAAAATTATTTTTATACAAATTATAGTATATAAGGTATATTATATATAAGTTATATAATATAGAATTACGAGTTAAACTGTATACGTTCGCGTCCGTTTTCTCAAAATTAAACAGCTAACTACATATACTTACTATATTATACACATACGCAGGTTACATTATTTTCTTCAATGTCAATAAAAGATTTTATATATCAAGTATTGTGTTTTTTTTTTATTCACAATTCATCAAATTTAAATATTAAGTATAACTACTGTATTAAAGTGCTATGTATATCTTAGTCAAATAAGTATAAATAAAGGGGCCCGGAATTGATCAGTCCCGGAGCCCACAAAAGTTCTCGTCGGCCCTGCCTATACTATGTAGCCATAAGGCTGATTTTTGATGCAAAAATGTTTTGAGCTCCAGCTGTTTGTGCGCATGCGTGTATTTCTGATTGGTGGAAATTATGCGCACAGCATTGTATAAATACGTTACACATAAATATTAATAATAATTAATAACACAAAACAGTATACAAATTTAATTACGTAAAACGTAATATTAATTTATTATCAATCATTTTGTGAATGCGCCAATGATAACCAAGGCTCTAACATGTTGGCGTCAAATTAAACACATGGGCTTAGATGGATATGGCACTATGACTCTATCCATACTATATACTACATGTCTAAGATTAAATTTTTTGACAATAAATTATTCTGTTGACGCAAATTTCAAAATAAAATATAAGTTAATTTAACATATTTAAACACATATTCTCTATTCATATTATATTATATTAATTACTTAATTAATTGCCTATATATTGGGAGTAAAAAATTGAGAAAAAATTCACTGTGCCCATGAGCGTATCACCATTTCACCAATATATTATATTTACAGTGTGTTCATAATTTCGTGTAATAAAAGTGAAAAATAATGGAAATAACATTGAAAATCTATGTGAGTTTCATTATTTTTTTTATTATAAAATTCCATTTGTCTTATATTAAATAATTGTATTTAAAGGAATTGCATGTTAAATTATTGTCCCTTATAAGTTACATAAGTTATAACCTACGCTTGTTAACGTGTGTGGTTTAACATCATCTTTGAGTATGATTCTTTAACAATTTCTGATGTTATTCGATATTCTTACAATAACATATTATCTATAATTTTACTAGTTTTAGAATCAATTTAATTAATCTAATAATCGTTTGATCTATATATTATTTAAGACCACGTTAACGCGTCATAGGAAAGATACTGTTATACGTATATAGTATTAAGTATAAGCTAATTACAATTTACATATTGTACCGTTTCGTATTCCCGTTTGACTCGACTGGTGACTGCGTTATGCACTGTATAATATAAGTAGTGCATATATAATCGTTATTATATAAAGACCCGTACCTACTTACGATTTACAAAACCAAACGACCACCCGGCTGATGACCCAATATATAATAATAATAATAAAATAGGTAAAAGTATACCTACCTCCAATACACAGGGTATCAGTGTTCAAAGAATTAACTGTAAATTTACAATTTAAAATAATTTAGGAATTATATTAATTACTTTATTTCAATGTTACAAATCAGGCTTTGTTGTAAGGATTTTCTGACTACACATAATATAATTATATTATATTTATATAAGTTATGTTTATATGTTGAAGTGTCCTGTTGCTGTAGGAACCGAAATTCCCCTATATATTCTACATATAATTTGAAAAGAACTCCTTACGAAAACAAGCTACTAGGCATTTTAATGTAGTAAAAAATATATTAAGTATTGTGTACAAGTATTTAAATATTTTTTTAATTTATTTTATTTTTCAAGTGCACACATTCTTTATGTCAAACGCACTCTTTTGCATTTTTATCTGCACATTTAGCTTTTTACTAATCCTACTACATCATACAACTATACCTGTTATAGTTATTGATCTATTATTCGTTTATATAGGTATACAGTAAAAAGTTGTACAGATACTGGAATTTGCATGTATAGGTAATCAGTACGTAATCTGAGGATATAATATGTGAACAATACGTCCTGTCGCAGCAAAGGATTTTTACTCGACTACCGGACTGTTTTGGGAGCATAGGGTCTCATCCCAGCACCCACCAGGAAATTCACTATAAATTACGTCATTGCCCATATTATAGTACTGCCTCGCACTCGCCATTTTCGACATGAAACATTGGTACCTACCTATATGGCTATATTATACCTATATGTATATTATTAAATTGTTTTGCATGTAACCTTACTTATGTGTATAATACGTTCTAAAACGATTTAAATTATTTCAATATAATATCATATCGTATATACATTTGTAATATTATAATATGCTATAAAAATATATAATAGGTGGATAAATATAAATACGCATATAACACTAAATAATAATATGTTATATCATCGTCGTATTATATGACGCGTATTTGTATGGTTTTTGGAAGTCAATAAGTCATTATGACCTTGTTCGACTAGGTATATTAAAATTTATATTATTATTGTTACTAAAATAATATATACGATGATATAGGTACTAACCTATTTATGACATTGCGACTGTTGCACTGACAGACTACGAAACACGCTGTAAATATTAATACGAATATACGAATATACAATCTACCTATTATTATTATCAAGACTCAATTAAAAAGTTAATATGTTAAGTTAATTTTAATTGAGTTATAATAGGTATATTTTTTTAAGTATTAACTATTTTATTAAAGAGTTAATTTTTTTTATAAAATACCAAGTTATTTCCTATTAATTTTTTTTGTTGTTTGAAGTTAATAATGTAATGTTATCGAAAATTAAGTGAATTTTATATTTATATTAACTTGCAACAAAGACGGTATTTTACATTTTAACAATTTTAAACTTGTCAATATTCAATAGGTAAATAAATAAGATAAAACCAAAATAAATCTATTTATTTTAATTAATTTAAATAATAATTTATTTTTTATACAAAAATTTTTTTAAACTTTTTAACTAAGTTAAGTTGTTTTTATTTCCATTTAACCTTTTACCTTTTTTAAGTTAACTAAAAAGAGGTACATACTAAACTAAAAGTAAGTTTAACTTATAATTTAATTTAAACATTTTTAGAATAACTTAATTATTATTGAACTAAAAAAAAAAATAGTTTACTTGCCCAGCCTTGATTATTATTACGGGGCGTGAACATGTATATTTTATGCTCAAAACAATTAAATGAGTATTTGGACGGGAAACCTGCCGCAGAATAATAAATAGGTAACCGCGAGCGACTAATTATTGCGAGTTTTATATACCTAAGTAAACGTGTAATATTATTATAATAATATACATATCTACCTATTTAGTATTTAGCTACATGTGTATAGACAAATTAAATTCGCGTTAGGAACCATAATTTCATGTTTATTTAGGTTAAGTTAGGTTAGGTTAGGGTATGCTTTAAATAATAATGTCGTATATTAAATACACAAAATACTGTTTATATGTACAATATATACACTTTGTATATGTATTGAATAAAAAATAAAAGTTGATTATATTGGAATTTAGATTTTAAATATTATGACATTATTTATTAATTTTTTTTTTAATTTTATGGGTTTGCACCAAATTCTGCACGGGTTTATCTTTTTACTCACAAATGCACACTGCAGTGGCGTAATTGGTCTGTGCCAAGGTGGATTTAAATCCATTTAAATCGTCTGTGCAAATGTAACATTTGATATATGTGGTACTGCAAACTTTTATAACGAACATTTTATATCTATAAATTGTGTTTTCTAAAGTCAAACATTGTTATTTGAGGTATCAACTCTTAATTTTCCTATAATTGCAGTTTTTAATTTTTCAATTTCTAATAATATTATAATGTTATGTTTTAAATTTGTGATCAACGCCGTAGGTACCAAAGACTAATTTATTATATTCGCTGTAAAACGCTGCAAAATAGTATGTAATCAGTAAAATGACCAATTCCATGTATTCTGATATTTTATATTCTTCTTATTAACCGTACTAAATACCGTTCTAAATAGCAGGGGTGGCCAACAAGAAGAGACTTGCGAGCCACATCAGAAATTGCAAATATGTAAGATCAAAAAAATAAAAAGGTTTTTTCTTAATTTAAATTAAATTTATCAATAGGGGAATTCCAACATTACACGTTAATATCCTATCATTATTATAAAATTATAGATTAAATAACAAGGTAGTAATAAAATCTATAACAATGAGATAAATAATATCATTAATCATCAGATTACATTTTATTTGAGACTATTTATGAACTCCTTCAAAGATGAGTCTTCGTAAGTTCGGTGTCTTTAGTTTGTACGGATCGCTCTAACGTGGCATTACATCTTTTTTTTAACTTTAAGGTTAATATTCACAATTCCAGATATAAACCACAATTTTACCTACCGAAAATATCAAATAAATATATGTTATACTCTTTTTCCTATATTTTAATGGCCGTAGGAAATTATATAAACAGTAAAGATTTGCTGTATTCTTTAATTGAACAATTATCTTTATATTTTTACTGACTTATGTATCTACTCGTATAGTTATATTCTTTGATTACTATGTATAATATTTATTATTATTTATATATTCATATATGTATAAATGTATAATGTATACAAATATGATGATAAACTAAAGTAAAATTGAACAAAACCGCGGTAAATTCAAACGTACCAATCAGAACAGAGCAGTTCTAAGTATACCTACATACATTTTCAAAATACGCACCCTGTCTATATAATAATCACTATAGGGCTGGAATTTTGATGCACTTTGCATTTTTTTTTTTAAAGGTTTCTGTAAGATGATTATTAATCAGTTTATTACTTTACATTTATCATTCAAATTTCATGTGCAAGTTTTGTGCATGGATCTTTATAAAATTGTACGCAGTTGTTTAATGTTTAAGACTTTAACTTTATTATTGCTTATTTGTATTTTTTTAAATGAGTCAATAAAAAAAAGGAAGTAATTAGAGAATATTTTAATGTAGCATCTTTTTAACGGCGACGTCGACACCATTAAAAATAAAAATAAATGGTAAATTGTTTTTTAATTATTGTAGCAGAAAACAAAAATTTTCAATATTTAATTTTTATTTTTGTAAACAAAATTTTTGTAGAGGAAAAATAAATTGTTTATTTACCGACCAAATAAGTTGAAGTATTGGTGGAATGAAAAAAAAAAATGTTTACACCACCAGAAATTTACACTACAAGCACGCTGTTTTACTTTTAAACGACATTATACAAGCATGATTTTTAATAATTTTATAGTATTCTACGTATTTCTAATGGGGAATATAGCAAAATGCCAAAATCACAGCAACGCAGAACTCAAATTGTGGCTTTTAGTTTGAAGCTTTAAACTTCGAGTTTGTACGTCTATTACCAAATTTAAATAAAAGCATATTTTGGAAAAAATGTTATATCCATTTATAAAATAATGTCTGAAAAAAAGTTACAGCATCTTAAAAAATTAAAAATTATACCTACCTAAATATTGAAAAATATATTTCTGCCATTTAACGTGTAGTAAATTATGAACAATAAAAAACACATTAACAACTAACACTTAGAAATAATGCAATAATATATACAAAACGTATATAACTATATATGTTTAAAAATAAATTTATCAACACATAACTTAAAATGTTCACATTGTAAAAAGTAAAATGATGATGCACCTTATTTTTGATTGATAACGTAAACCGAAGTATAGATTAATAGTAAATTAATAGAATTTTATTACTCTAGGTATGTGACTTACATGTGACATTTGACAGCTGCTGACAAGTGAATATTTTATCAGTTATAATATTCATTTAAAATTTAAAATTACTAATATATAATAGGTATCTAGTAATTTACATTTTACTGTTTTTTTTAAATTTAAAAATTTGTGACCCTTAAAATGTGGCTTGGGGGCCAAAACCCCCTTAGTGACTCCTAAATAGGTCCCGGGACGTATTTATATAGATGACGTGACAATAGCTAACATAATAATAAATACATTTAAATTGTTTTAACTCAATTTAATTATTTCTTAAAAAATCAAAATTAAAAACTTACGTACCTATATACAACCATGGCTAAATATTAAGCTATGTACATGATATACTTATAGACTGTAGTGCTTATAGTTAATAATTTATTAATTCGATAATCCGTTCTAGTATACATATTATGTTGCAACTTGCAAATAACCGTGGCAATCAAGGTCTCATAAATGATATATTATTATAATATTGTAATAATGTGAACTGTGGTACGATGTTTATGATGTAAACATATATTTACAGTATCGAAATTTAAACGGTTATTTTCTTAACATAATATTTAAAAACCGTTTTTGACAATCATCCAGACAAAATTTGACTCATGCCTCACACTCTCACGAGTCACGTTTGTGAGTTTGTGTCACAGATACATAATATCCATATTAATTATTATTCTACACAAACACAATATTGTAATTATGATATAATCGATTTATCTATAATCGGTTATTCAGTTATTGTTTTTATTTTGCAATTATGTACGTTTATGGTAAAAATATTATGTCGGCCGGACGACGTATGGCCGCGCAGAGTAGTCCGTGATAAGCGTAACCGTGGTAGGAGTCGGTGGGCGGTTGACGGGGCGGCCGTGACGTCACTACGGGGTCGCGGCGTATCACTGATCCCCGCGCCGCCGCCGACCGCGCACCGAGTCCGGCCGTATCATGTGCCCGTGCTGGTTGTCGCTGTCGTTATATTGTTATGTTTTGTGATTATTCGTTAAACTCGGTTCGCCGCAAATGTTGAAACGTTCGAGTGTTCGCGGTACGCCTACACCACACGGTAACATGACTTAGGCCGTACGCGGACGCACGTCTTGCACATCGATAAACGAGACCCGGTTGTTTCTGTTCCGGGTATCCTCTCGGGGCGGTACGAGTGACCGTAACCGCCGCTGGTCATGGCCGACAAGATTATTTCGGTCACCCTGTCCCGGCCCGAAATGCCATCGGGTTTGGGATTCTCGTTGCTCAGCATCGCCGACTGTCCTCCGGTTATCTACGACATAATCGAAAACACACCAGCTGCGGAATGTGCACAGGTACAGACACATGGCAACGTGCGGTCCTCTGTAAATAATATTTCTTAGATACGTCTCGAGGTACATTTTACACTTTCTTGGAGATTTACCAATATGGAATCGCCTATTTTACTTGTGCACATCGCACGATTTTGACAATATAATTGCCATTCTCACGAGACGATTGCAGTCAGTGGTGTAGCTAGACCCATGTGTCTGGGTTCAAATTTTTCCAAGGGCCCCTATTATAGTACAAATTTTAGGCGCATTTAGTGCGAGGCATCTCACTGCAATGCACCATCTGCACTAGTGGTTCTTACGTCACTGAGCGCAGCATTATCTCAGCACTTTTCAAATGCCATAGATTATTGTTGACTAATTTTTGGTGCTCAAACTATAGGCGAATGTGGCACAAAGTACCTATAATATTTTTGTTGATTGTTTTTCTAATAAATTTTACTCTATTAAATATTAATAGACGCTTGAAACTATTTATATTCCTCGATCACAGATATTCGTTTTATATTAATGCTTTCGATAATATAATGTTCCATAAGCTAAAATTGTTTTGTTAATTATTTTTAATGTAGTTGCTCAAAAATTGTGTGCCTACAAAAATTACTTTACTAATAACAATAAATTTTCTATAACTTTTATGAACTATATGTAGATTTTTTTCTGGATATAATATGTAATTCATTTGAATGAAGCACCTATAATATATTATTTATTTATTGTATTTATGCCTACCTACACACTTTTTTAAATCTGGAAAGTGATTTGGCCATGACTTGTTATTGATAATAATGTGTAAATATTTTACATTTATATTACTTTTAGGTGTATTAAATTCCATTATAATATCATCTATATAATAAAATTACATTTTATTTTACTGTTTACAGTATCATATAGGTACATAATGCCCTTGTAACTAAAGTAATAGATTAAATTAAAACAACTATGTTACAAAAAAGACTATTTGTATGTTCATTGGATCATAATATTTAAATTTTTTGTAGTCATTGAATGTTTATAAAATAAACCTAAATAATGTTATTTAATTCATTAAAATGATGTATTTTTGTTAATTTTTAAGATCTACCTGTTTCAATTGTCAAGTAAACAAATTAGTTAATTAATTTTAAATCATGTACTTAAGCCTGGGTCACACTTTTCAACATAGTCACGTTTGTGGACCACAAATCTGTGTGATTTTGATTCACTTTTTTATGCTCTAGTCATTTTCAATATAAAATTTAATTAAAAATGTCCTGCGAGAATTTTGAAACACTTTTGTAGTTCTGTACCAGCACGGATCGAACGTCAAAACTTGTACGATCTTGTCATACGTGTATGGGCGTGTTTATATTATTAGAATAAAATCCATGCCACAAACATGTCTACTTTAATAAGTGTAAACCAGTCTTTACTAATTTATCTAAAAACAAATTTTTACATATAGTAAGCAAATGTAAAATTACAATAAATATTATTTGTTTTGTCTCTATAGATTGAAGTTGGTGATATTATCATAAAAATAAATAATGAAGATGTGCGGGCATGTACAACGAAAGAAGGTAAATTTATTGTCTTACAATATTTCACATTTAGGTATTTAGTATTAATATTAAACTTATACACTTCAAGAGTCAAAAAGTTGTATATATTTAAAGTATAAAGTACTTACCTAATAAATTATTTTTATGAAAAATCATATATATTTTTTTTTTTTATATTAATTTTTAAAATGTTTTTAGTGTTGAAATGCCTGAGGTTAGCACAAAACCCAATTACTCTTAAATTAGTCAGAGGTTAGTGTTTATTATATATATATTTGTTTAATTAATAGCATTATGATATTTAAAAAATGTAACTAAAATCTAACTTTTAAGATTCTGCTATAAAAAATAAAGTGCATGACAAACTAGCTGAAGATGGATATTCTCCACAAATACTACTTCATGATAGAGACTCTCCCCCACCACCACCACTACTTCATCCACCACCATTAGAAATGGTTACTAGAACTAATAAAGTAGAAGCACCTAAGTATGAAGCATTTATGATGACTGGTGAAAGAGTCATAAAAATGTCTAAAAATACCCAGGTAGAATATATATACTTTTACTTATTTATCTTAATAATATAATATCTAATATGATTTTTAGGTATCTTTATTACCTAAAAGAGATCGAAAAGTTGATTGTTTAGTGAAAAACGGAGGACCCATCAAATTTCAAAAAGTCAATTCAAATTCTGTTCCTAGTAGTCCTGTTGAGAATGATCGACCAAGCATTTCCAAGCCTAATTCTGGAAATACATCACCAGTTTCTCCTCCTCCCATAAGTATTTCTAATTATAAGCGTGGTTCTAGGTCTGAAGATCCTTTAAGATCAAACTCTGAATATCCAATGTCTTCCACTACCAGTATTGATACTGAAGACGAAGATATAACTTCATCTTGTAATACTTTATTAAATACTAATATTAAACCACTAGAAATAGAAGACAAGAGGGTATTGTGGACATATAACGCTGGACATGTTCCTGATGAGACATCATTTTCTTGCAATTCCCTTCAAAAAGTAACATCTCCTACATCACCAACATCTGTATCCTCATCATTAATGTCATCACCATCTGATCGGCGACGTCCTGCTAAAGGTTCTTATCGGGGAAATAGCCACCCAACTACTAGTAGTCATTCAAATATATCAAGTCCTGATTTCCAAGATACAGCAGACTCAGATTTCTTGATTAACTCACGGGACCTAGAAGTAACAGATCCTAGTGATAGTGATTCAACTATTTTAGCAAGTGAACCAAAAGTTAGAAAGCGTTCTACAGAAGACAAATATACCTATGATACCCATGCAGATCATCGAATTGTCATACAAGTGAAAGGTCCAGATAAAACAAATTTAGTCAAAGACAGTGAAAATAACAATAGATATTACAATGGAAAAGAACATCAAGATTTTAAAGTAAAATTATAGTTTATATTTTTGTTTTAAGAGTTTAAACATTTTTGTATTTATAAATATAGGATGAAGAAGATGTACAACATTTATTAGCATTGATGGAAGGTGCTGCTCAATTGGCTAGTTCTGTTACCAACAATGAAGATCATTGGACATCAAATGAGGATTTAGATTCTGATAGTTTACACAGTTTTCATTATTCTCCAAAAGCAGTAGATATGCCATCTGCAGTAAGACTAGCTAAACGTTTATTTTATTTGGAAGGTTTCAAAAAGAGTGACGTTTCACGACACCTAAGCAAAAAGTATAGAGAAAAAAAACAAAATATTTTGTATTTTGTGTTAATAAGTAAAATATTTCAGTAATGAATTCAGTAGAGCAGTAGCAGAAGAATATTTAAAATATTTTGATTTTAAAGGAAATTCTTTGGATTTGGCACTAAGA
This sequence comes from Eriosoma lanigerum, assembly GCA_013282895.1. NCBI lineage: Eukaryota > Metazoa > Arthropoda > Insecta > Hemiptera > Aphididae > Eriosoma > Eriosoma lanigerum. The sequence goes on from CM023359.1 coordinate 20,715,288, forward strand.
CAATTTTTAAAGCAATTTAGTTTAACTGGAGAAACACAAGAAAGGGAAAGGGTATTAGTTCATTTTTCAAAACGATTTTTGGATTGCAATCCTCAATGTTTTAATTCTCAAGGTAATATATTTATTAACACTACTACCTGAATATATAGTTTTTAAATAATTTATAGTCTTTCTGGAAATTAAAATACAGTGGGTCATGTTTATCTGAATACTAACATTTTGTACTTACTCATTTAAGTTATTATACAACATTAAATATATTATTATATTACAAAAAAATCTACTTTTTGTATTTTAATTTAACACCAACTATGGTTAAGTATTAATTTACTATTATAGTAGATAGTTGAGAACAAAATTCAACTTTTTATAGTTTTACACAAATTTAATTTAATTTATTTTTTGTACTAATGTTTGTGATTTATAAATTTATATATTTTTAGATGCGGTACATACTTTAACCTGTGCCATAATGTTATTAAATACAGATCTACATGGTCAAATGATAGGACGTAAAATGACGTGTAATGAATTTATTGAAAATCTGTCTGGATTAAATGATAATGAACATTTTCCTCGAGATGTTCTTAAATCATTATACATGGCTATTAAATCTAATCCTCTTGAATGGGCCAAGTAAGAAAATCTTTGAAATATATAACATTTAAATTCTATAACATTAGAAATGTTTTTAGTGATGATGACTTAGATGAGAATCAACTAAAAAATGCAAATATTAGTCAACCAACTGATGGTCTTGGAAATAAAATCCCTGGTCAAATAGGCAAAAGTGGAAGTTATGATGAAAATGTCATGACTCAAGCTTTGGAGTACAAAAAAGGATATGTGATGAGAAAATGTTGTATGGAAGCTAATGGGAAGAAAAGTAAGAACAAAATTGGTCTCTGATATCTGAATTAGCATTTTCTAACAATAATATTTTATTATTAATATTAAGCTGCAAGAGGAAAACGTAGTTGGAAAATGTACTATTGTACATTGCGCGATTTAATTCTTTATTTACATAAGGATGATTCTGGATTTCGAAAATCTCAAATAAGTGACAGTATTCATAATGCAATACATATACATCATGGTCTAGCCACAAAAGCAACAGATTATACAAAAAAACAACACGTATTTAGATTAATTACTGCTGATCAAGCAGAATACTTGTTTCAAACTAGGTAATAATTTAATTTAATTAATTTTAAATCATTGAATTTATATTTATGTACATTGTTTTATTTAGTGATTCCAAGGAATTAGATTCATGGATTAACACTATAAATTTTGTTTGTGCCAGTTTTTCTGCACCTCGATTACCAAGTGCTGTTGGAAATCAGAAAAAATTCCAAAGACCACTATTACCATCTGCTCCGACAAAATTAAACTTGGTTTGAACATTTACAATGAATTCATTATTTAAAGATTATAATTTTATAATTGTTGACAGAGAGAACAACTTAGAGAACATGAAGATACTTTACATCAATTAGAAGTAGAGCTTGATATTCACAAAAAAAAACCTCCAGAACGTGGAACTAAAAACATCACTTTACAATTTTATAAAGAAAAAGAATCACACTTATTTGAAGAAGTAAGTTAAATTATATGTTGTACTTATAATTTAAATACTAATTGCTACTAATTTATTTTAAGTTGAAGCGTTATAAGACATATGTCTTCTTGCTAAGATCTAAAATGATCCAACATCCTGAATATGACTCAAGTACTGCATTAATGGAGACTGACGATGAAGCAGATGCATTATCTGCTAATGAACAAAACTGTTCATCACCCATCTCAAACAGGTACAGTTACAACGCCGCTATTTACTCTACAATGGCATCACATTATTAATATTTATTATTAAATACATATTATAACTATAATTATTTCTGGTGATCATCTAATAACTGTTGGTTTTGGTTAGAGTTGCCAGGTGCAGGGAAACAAAATTTTATTTTAGAAAATTGAAGGGATCAAATTATATTAAGTTCTATATAATATGCAAGTTTGGTACACAATTTCTAATTCTGCATAACACTTATTAATAAAATATTAACATACATTTTTTATGAACTGTTATTAATATTTTGAGCTCAATATTATTTAGCTTATATTAACATTTTTTATTTATTTTATAATTAACTTATCGTCTCGTCGCATATTGTGAAAAACCTTCTATGTGCAAAAAAGTGCAAATAACATTAATTCAAAAACTATATTAATTAATATTTTAACTTTGTTATTATAACACAAAACAATTTTATTCTCCAAAACAAGGAATATCCTGTGAGAAACGTGTGTTTTTTTTTCGAATATACCTTCTATTTGCATAACGGAGATTTGTCAAACTGTCAATATATTTGAACCATACACATAGGAGGTTTCTGTTTGTTTTTATTCTCTGTTATTTTACCATCTATATATTTTATTTCAGGCTTTAATTGTTTTTTTCTATTAATTGCTATTGTGCTTCTTAACATTCTAAACCGTAAAAGTTGGGAAGGACTACAAGATAAATCTGTAATAGGTTAGGTTAGGTTAGGTTCTATAGTAACCTAATAGTATATTAGTATCTATATACTAATAAATATTCAAAAAACTTTCCGTGTACATATTTTTCATTAATATGTCTTTTGCTATTCCAACTCCTTTCTCAGCTAAACCGTTGCTTTACATAGATTTAACGTTATTATTTTAAATTCTCAATCTTTAGCAAATTGATTAAATCTCATACTATTAAAAAGTATATTATCTGCAATTATTTCATTAGGGATTCCAGATTTACTAAAGGAATCGCTTAAGATGTCTATAACATAGTTATGATCTTACTTTTAAGTTTAATTAATTCGAACCATCTACAATAATAATGTACAACTATTTAAAAATTTATCTCCACTAAATTCAGCTATATCCATTGCTAGTTTATAAAATGGAAGAATTGGAATTGTGCTAACATGAGTTCTTTTGTTTTTGATTTACTGAATTTAAGACAAATTGCACAAGACAGAATGAAATTTTCATTATAGTTATAAATACCAGGAAAATAAAATAACTGTATAGCTTAGGCTTTTATTTTTGTAGTACCCATGTGAGTCTTGTGAAGTTTTTCAATTATACATTTTCTAAGGGATTTAGGTACCAATATTTATGTTTCATAATACCATAATATAACCATCATCTATTACAATATTATTTTTTAATTTCTAATAATGTTTTAACTCTACCATCATTACAAACCTTAGGTTACCCTTCTTTGCAAAGCTTTAATACTTTAGTACTTCATCATATTTTTGTTTCCTGTTTATACAGGAAATTCATTCTTTTTTCCCATTTTTTAAATTAATTTATACTTCACTGATTATGTGTATAAAAATCATTCATATTTTCCTCACCCTTATTCTTTTAATAAAATTCCTACAAAATATCTATAGGTACCAGGTAAATAGTAAAATATAACAATGGTTTTTAATTTATATAATGTTATATTGTTATTAGTTATTGATTTCTATAGATGTGTTAATTAATTATTAGAAAATAAAATACTAACCTCATGTGAAAAACATATTTAATTAACTTAACATGTGTTATTAAGAAATATTTTATGTGATGGTTCAGAAAAAAATATTATTAACAACAAAATCACATTTGTGCAAAAATCTTAATAAAATATAAGTGTAATTATAACCCTTCAATTTCATTTCTTAACACAATTTTTTTTATAATTTTATATATTTTTTTTAATAGTAACACATCTCTACTTTTAATATTTTTCATAGATTTTTCACAATAAGCGACATTATATTGATATTGTTTTAAAAGCTTTTTATTCATTTTTCTTAAAAATCATATTAAATTAATGAAAACAATAATTAATGTTTATTCTACTCTCCAAAGTACATTTATGAAATATATTTAAATATATTTATGAAATATTTTTCAATTTTTAATACAATTAAATAATAAGTTTTAATATCTTTATTTTACACTTATTTGATTTCATTATCAAGGGTGATTCTTATAAAGTAAAAACACTCATTATTTTCCAACAAATATTATATTTTTCAGAATTCTAAAATGTACTTAATTGTACAAAATTTTAATAGTCTTATTATTTACACCTTTTAGGTTTGTCTGAAAATACATAGTTGCTATAATTAATTTAAAAAATTTCTTATAAATTTCTAAAAGTTGAAATAGGTGCTATCATTGAAAAAAAAATAAACCATTTAATACCCTACTCAGCTAGAATGAACCAAAAGAATTAAATTATGATAAAATAAAGTTAAGACAATTTTTATCATTATTAATGTTTTTAAAATTGTATTTAATATAAAAATCAAAATAACAAGAAATAGAGGATTTAATTTTGTTACTAACTTTTGCATTAATATAATATTGTTTTATTTTACTATACATTAAAATATGTAGAATATCTTTTATCAAAAGTATTAGGTACTTATTTTGACAAATCAGTTGTAACATGTAATCTTAAAAATTAATCCTAACCTAATATTTGGCAGTGTTTCAATGTTATTTAAAAAATGTTATAGTTATTTAAAAATTTGGAAGTTTTAAGTAGTAGTTCAAAAACGATTGACCCATTTAATTAGTCAATAAAATATGGATATTAAAAATTATTTTTGGTTGAGATTGATTTTGTTTGTTAGGATTATCTTTTGTAACGACATATTTGAACATTATTTATTTTAATAATAGACAATCATTTTTTCATAGAACATCATTTATTTATTTATTTATTTATTTATATAAACACAAAGTCAGTAGAGCAACAGCCAACGAGGCATTTCATACAGTTTGAGAATCTTTAAATATGAAATAAAATATTTGAAAATAACATTAATAATACTGGTATATAAGTGATCCGTACTTGGGAACCTATCTAGGTGTGCTACTTCACCAATTATGGTTCTAATTAATTACTATTTTATTATTTACTTCAAAAGCTAGGTCTAAAGTCAAGACTTATTCTATGTTTTAGATATACATGGTAAATTCATGTTTTTATCATTTATAATGGTAGCATGTGCTATATATATATATCATTTTTTTGCAATTTTATTAATGAATATATACTGAAAAAGAAAAACATTTTTTAAATTATTTCTTATTAAATTAAATGCTTTAACTAATATTTTATAAACACTACTACACTACACTGCGTTGATTGAATATCACAAGAAATTTGCACACAAATTTCTGTTTTGAATTTCTTGCAACACATTAACAATTTGCGCGAAAATTATATTATTATTTAAATATTTACCTATATGCAGTTTTTAATTTGCATTAACTTAATATTTATCTAGTCAATCTGGGAGTTAAATACATATAAATGTATTTGCAATTTCCATCAAGCAAATGCATTTTTATTATTTAATTTTATTTGAAAAATCAAATTAAATCTCAATTCGGGGTTAAGAAATGCATATACATATAGCATAAATTGGACGCATAAGTTAATGTAAATTAATGATTGTTTACATATGTGGTAATTATTATTATTATTATTTTATGATGGGAATGTTTTGTGTTTATGCATGGTAAAGGAGTATCGATGCTTGAAGCTGCAAAATATGCCACTGGACTTCCAAGACATTGTCACCTGGCTGTGTAGTTATTTTTTGTTTATTTTTTATTTTTATTTACCATTTTTTATTCTAATCCTATTATTTGATAACCTTCAATACTCAATAATTGAAAAAATTAATTATTCCTAAAAAAATGTAGCAATTTAAGTCATAATAACATTTTATTTTAATTTATGTAAATATTATTTTAGTTACACTTTAATTTTGTTTATAATTAAAATAATATTTACATAAAAAAAAAATTTAGGATTTCCAGACAATATTTCAGCTTATTTTCCATTTCTAAACATTTTGTATTACTTTTTCCCTGCTAATATTAATTTTTTTCACTTTAAAAATTGCTCCCCTTAAATTAAATATATGTATATTATGCAAAGCAAATTAATGATGTAATGACATGTAATGACATGATAATGTTGTTATTCAATTAAAAAATTAATGTATATTTTGCTAACAATGTAAAAAAAAAGTCAAGATATATTTCATCAATATGTAGATCTATATTAATATTTTGCATTCCTTGTAATGTGTTTACTTATATAATGTTTTTTAACGTGCCAAATTAATTTATTGACCTAAATACTCATAATTTTACCTTTTTTAATCGTATTAGAAATACTAAATTATTATCCTTGTATTAATTATAGTATTACCATCATTAAAAATATTCATATTTTTACATACAATGTAAATATTATTTATTTGATAATGTACACACATATTATATTTTAAGAAAGTTATCAATTTCACCTGAATATTTTAATAATTACATAAAATTTTATATATCTAATTGTAAATCAATTTTGAAGTAACAAAACTACATAAACTTATGTATTATCTTCAAGAAACATTGATCTTACATTGTTATATCTTATATGTGTTATACCAATTGAAATTTTACATTTTTAATTCACTTCAATAGTAATGACAAAAGATGTGTTATATTTTATCCAATTTACATATACCAAATAAACCATTACTTAATGTCATTAAGTAATGTGTTGAAACATGATAACATGTGTTATGTTATGTTTTTCACTTATTGTTTTTTGTTTTTTTTTTTATGTGAATAAATTTAATTGTTATATAATTTTATACTTCAAATATTGTTTTTAAACAAATATAAAATTTAATTAATCATCAAAGATATAATAATGTTTATATAATACAACCAAAATTAATTTATATTGTATTACTAAAAACCCTTGTATCTGTATATTTCAAAAATATTTTCAGTATTAGTAGATTACAATTTTATATCTATAATGAGCAATACTTAAAAAAATATTGTATATTATTCAGTTTGCTTTGAACAAATTCTGTAATTTTAATTTTATAATTATTGATTGTGTTTGTTCCACAGGCTGTGTTCATATTTAAGGAAAGTAACTTAAACATGGCTTTGTAAACTAATTTATTTTTATTTTATTTTGGAATTTTAAAAGTATCTAGTCCATTTTTTAATGAAATATTTATCATATTAAAATAAAATTTATTAATGGTACATATATGCTATTGTAAACATACTATGTATTAATTATAACCAATTAGATCTAATTAAAATTAATATATAAACAAAATAATATGAAATGTATATTATATTTTATTTCATAAATAGGAATTTCATGTTGTTTGTTAATGTTAAAAATTGATCATGTTATAATTCATTATAACATAAAAAACAAGAGAAAAATAAAAGAATTACTAACTATTTTGTATATTAATTGTATTTATTATAATTTAATCATCCTCTGTAAATTGTTTGTATGCCGTCTTAACAAATATAGCAAATTCACAGCTGGGCTTCTTTTCCTGATTTTTATGCTATGGTGTATAATAGTAAACTACACAGCTGCATAAATGATACAAATATATATAAATAAATAATTGTGTATACTTTAACTCATTCAGTTTCATATATTAATAGGTATTTTTAAACGTTATTAATAAAATAATGACCAATGTTACACTATTTTGTTTAAGAGTGTTGTGTTCTTTTTTTAGAAAATTTATACAGTAAAATATATAAATACAAAATTAAAATTATCTATCTCTAATATCAGTTTGTATATTTCCGATCATTTTAAAATTGATCAATTTCACAAACCTGAAGAAAATTGATTACTAGTTAGTTAGTTAGTTAGTTGCGTTAAAGCTTGCGAAATTGAATTTTCTTAAAGCAATCTGAATAGTTGTGAGTATTTATAAATAATAATAATATGTAATATTGTAATAAGAAATATTAAAAACAAATACCTTCCATATTTATACTAAATTAGTTTTGGTGAAAAAGGTTTTGTAAAAACACATGTTTTTATTAAAATTTGTTATTTTCTTATTATAACGAACAATTGACAATCGGTATTAATATACATATTATACAACAATCATAACTAAAGTGACCAGATTTAAATTGTGAAAAGAGAGGTAGACTTTTCACGTCTACCAGTGTAATAAAGAGATGCAATAGGTAATTTTTCTGATAGCCTTTTTTGTGATAAAATACAAACAATTTATAATTATAATAAATATTTCTTATTAGATATAATTGTTTTAATAATACAAGACATTTTTTTAATAAAATTATAAAATTGTCCTACAATTCATAACAACATTCGTTTTAGTCATGGCTAAATTTAACCATGGTTTTAGTAACTAAAATTGCTAAGTTTATATTTTCATTTATAATTTTCTTTTGTCTAGATTTTATTCGTGTCTTAATACTCTCTCAGTTTATGTATTTTATTCAGGTAAACAAAATAATATATTATACTAAAATTATTTGAAATGCGGCCCCGTTTAGATAAACAAATTTAGTGGGATGCTAGCAAAATCGAGACATCTGGTCACTTTATATTACACTTCAAAACATATTCTAAAATTTACGAAATATAAATTATTTAGTACAGTACCTATATAATAATTTCTACGATATATATATAATATATTCTGTTGGTACAGAAAATAATTTTGTTTTTAAAATTTATTATAGTAATATTTTTTTACAAACTTTTTTATCATTTAGTTAATTTTTTTAAAAGTAGGTATTTTCTGATTTGAAATAGTAATATATACAAAATCAAATATTCTAATCTCAAATTCTGTGTTTATAGATAGTTTGTAATTTGTAATTGAAACAACAATTAAACAAATTAAAACCCACGTGTATTTAAATTTGATAAAAACATAATTATAAATATAACATATTCAAAAACCACTTAGAATGCGAATTGTTAATCGAAATCAATAGCCAACAAGTGTGTAAAATGAAAAACTATCCAACTAAGTTAACCTAACCAATTTTAATACGTCATAGCATCACTAAATTACAAATGATCTTAAAATAATTTTGGGCAATTTTTTTCTGATAATAATAAATTGAAACATATTATTTTATTATGTTCAAAAAACGATAATTATACGTATACCACATGCGTGTCATCACAGCATAATTATTAATTTTTGGCTACTGCGCAGCTCATTTGTAATCAGTTAATCATATATTAATTTATCTGCGATTACTAGATCCGCCAATAGAGTAATTTTACCTACAACCTTGCCTATAATTACTAAACGCCCTATGCTCTATATAGATAAATGCACGATAAAAATATAAAATATTAAATAATAAATTATTTTGTCATTAATTTATCTAGGTTCTCTAGAAAATACCAAGATCTATTTAATTATTATAATTGTAAGATTATAACATACAACATGCTAATATTTTATGTATAAGAATGAACAAAATAAATTGTGAATATTAAATTATTAACACTCTAACCTATCTTTATCTGGAATTAAGATATCAATAATGATAAATTGTCAAAAATATAATCATTTACAAACTATTGTTGTATAAAATATAAAGTCAGTCACCTCATGACCCCTTATAATAAATATTAATTTGAGCCTAATTATTTGTTTTACCAGTTTCAAAATATATTTTATCATTGTTAGATATAACCATTAACAAAGTAGATACGACCCCCATGTTGAGAACGCTCGTCTATAGTATTTACCTAGTATATAATTATATTTAAACTATCATAACTTTGTATATTAGTAATCAAGTACATTAATATTTACTAAAAAATGTCAATCTTTTTCTTATTACAATTAAATTACTTTAAAAATGTTTTTAATTGAAGGGAAAAAACTTAGTTATTAATATCGGTACTTTAAAAACAGATAGGCGCCACTGCGCACGGTTATGACGTATATATAACGAATACACGAGTTATTTTAAAGGCTATAACTCTGAGTCTTAGAACGAATAGATAATATTTGATTTTAAAATGTTTACTTTAGTGTAACCGAAGTGTTATCATTTTATAAAAATGTAATATGTTTAATAATATATTATAATATTTTATACAAATGTCTTTTCTGTTTTGATACAATATCGTCGATGCGTCGAAGGATGTTGGAAAAATTGCATGACCTCGTATAGTCTCTCCTACGCACACGAACGCGATTGTGAAATCTGAAAGTTGTTCTATTATTATAACGGACTCGAGCCTCGGAGGCTCGGATATTATATAAAATAAGGAAAACGTAAAAAAATCATATTTAATTAATTAATTTATTATACAATCAATTAATCAATGATATTAGGATGTTGTGAATTTGAGATGTGCAATGTATGTTTACAATAATATTAGGTAGGTATTATTCGATGGAACATTTGAAAATAACTAGAAAATGACAATATTATACTTTACTTAGGTTAAACATTGTTAATGATTTTGACTCTTGGACAAAATTTGCAATCAATTTTTACCACGAGAATCCGATTTTTATATTATATTATATTATTATAATAATGATATAAAAAAATAAAACTCGTATTAATTATTCATATCGCAGTCGTATTCTTTTATCGTCGTACATATAGTTACTATCTACTAAATAAAATTAGATTATAACATTTCATAAACAAATTATTTCGCGTTTTTGGTCCCAAATTGATTGGATTTTGATGGAAAATGGACAAAATTGTGGTTGTCGTGAATTTAATTTTAAATATTTTGGGATAGCCTATAATGAAATTTTGTACTTAGGGAGCTTTACTTTTTTTTCAGTATTAAAATATGTATTCTACATAATATGTAAAAAAAATTGAAATTGATGCATTGATTTTTATTATTATTCCTATTATTATTTTTTTTTTTATGTCTGAAAACACTTTCTTGGGTAAAAATTTTGAAAATGAACTAAATAAAAACATCCAAGTAAATGTAGGTTTAGTACACACTTGGCAAAATTTTAGAACGGATTATCATTATAATATATTGTAACTGCAGATTGAGTTTCACTCAGAATCGTATTTTTGAATACAATATTATTGCGTTCAATTGCGACGGTTAAAGTATAAAACATCAATGAAAGATAAAAGATAACAACAAATATAAAACTAACAAAAAAAACATAAAAACATTACAAAATATTAAAATAATAACTACGTTAAATTAAATATTATCAAGGATAACATTTATTAAGGGATCTATGACAGGAGTAAAGCAGGAATTAAGTAAAAGTGAAGAATCGGATGAAGAGAATCTACCTAATTGATATTACGTGTCATAAGTAAAATTGAGCAAAAAGGTTATGAATTTATAATGTTTGGTTATTGATAAGATATATACCTATTATATAATATAGTTATTAGTAACTAATTTGCTATTAATTATTATCTATTCAAGCCCGGATTAAGGTTACATATTGGACCTAGATACACGTATTACTTGATGTGAGAAAAAGTGGGCCCCTATAATACTTAAATCCTTTTATTCATTATATTTTTTATCTTGTCAGATATACTATATTATAGCTAAATAATTTAGGCCTTAGCCATGTACTATACATTAAATTAAAATAATTATTATTTCAACTGTATTAATCCCCATATTTTTTAAACGGTAAATCTAAACAAATTTTTGATCACTTTTATAGATTCAAGGGTTCTTAAATAGCCAGGTAAACACCACTTCATAATATTATGAATGACTATCTAAGGGTCATTTATTTTATTTTCATAATTCCAATTATTTTTTAAAAATAAAATTGTTGTGGTCTATAGATAAAAGTGGGCTCCGGAGTCATACCCCACCCACCTTAATCCGGATTTATACCTATAATTATAATACTGTAATTCGACTTCTTATTAATTATAGAAGCTTTTGAATTAGATTATAATATTATACATTTGTACATAATAAAATTAGATATGGCTGTTATGAATCATATTATTATTTTTAATAAATAATAACTTATCGTTTTCGTTAGTTCGAGAGGAAGGTGCTACTATAAAAATATATGGGACCTATCAATTATGATCAAGGTTTGAAAGTATGGAGTAACAGACACTGTTGGGACATTAGACGTTACTGGCGATCCCTTCGAATCAGTGGCCCCAGCCTGGCCCATCCGGACAAAAAGTTCTGGTGTCGCCACTGAATATAGCTATAGCAGTAATATTGTTGTCCTGACTATTCTAAAGATAAATTTCCACCAACATTTTTTTAAATATTAACTTAATTGAACAATGTTATTTTTATCATCAATTCAAGAGATTAGCTACTTATATGATATTAAATACTAATTGCAAATTTTAAAAAGTGTAATTAATTTTGAGTTGTAGTTTTGCCAAATAATGACCAAACCTAACCATCCACCCACCCTTTTTTATCATGAAGAATATGCTTCATAGCAGCCCCCATCTCACCACTACTGATGGTGTATAATTTAATATAATATTAATATAATGCTTATATTTTAAATTTGTTCATGATATTATTATCATTAACGTTTAATACGCATTGTGTTTTATAAGCTTTTATTACCATTATTTAAATCATTATTTGTCAAACATAAAAAAATATTTTATAAAAAAATTAGTAAATAATAAGTAAGTATTAATATTAACTTAAAAGTTAAATTTATTATCATAATTATTGTATTATTTATAATAATTTATTAATATACACAATATTATGTCAAATAAAAAAAAATACACATGGGCCGACTTTACCGTAAATTACCGGGCCGAAATTTTTAATCAATCCGCCGCTGATCATCAATAATATGCAGTTAAAAAATGTTCAATTAAAAATTTTGAGAACACTTTATTATACAAAATTAATATATACAAAAAAATATAAAATATTAAAAATTATTCTTATTTGTTAAATAACATTTTAATTAGAAAAAAACTAAATAAAAACCTGTATTTAATGTAGGTACCTATGATACAAAAAAGAAAAACATATGGTAGAATACTGGATAAATAATAAATACAATATTATAAAATTTAAAATTTTAAAAATAATTATAAAAAAGCGGGAAGGTCGATTTTGGACGTTTGTCTTTCATCCCTTCGGTACTCAACGAAATTAGTGGTTTATTATAATTAAGATTGGAATGCAATAATGATATTGCATTGGAAAATAAAATTCTGAGCGAAACTCAAAATAATATATAATACAATATATTATACTGATAGGTTGCATATAAGTTTACCACGTGTGTAAATTACCTATGAGAAAATTCAAAAAACATTTAAAGTAGGTACCTACGTTCAAAATTGCATTATTTATCATGAAATATTTAAAATCAATTTCATCAAATTTTGCCATTTTTTTTGGCACTTTTTCTTCTTTCAAACGAAAAACTTTTGGGAAATTCGAAAAAAGAGCTAAATAAAGTACCAACTAGATGCAATTTGCTACCGAAAGCATACCTACCCTATTTGTGGTAATCGGACCATTATTTCTACCTGAAAATGTGTCTTCATAATACATAAAAAAATACCATTGTAAAAGGTCTTCAGACATAAATTTATTTTTAAAAAATCATCATTGTAAAATCAATACATTCTTCACTTCGCTCAGAATCTTAAAGTACATACAATAATAATAATAATAATAATAATAATAATATATAATCATAGGTAATGCATTTATATTTTGTGTATACTTTTTATTGTTGTATAATGTTGTACAGTGCGCGTAATAAATAATATTATTATCGTTAAATAGGCAAACAGGCCATAATTACTTGAAAAAGTATAATCATTTTAACTAAAACGAAGAACCATTTTCGAGCCCCTTGACATGATGATTGTTACCAGCCAGGTACATAGGCGGAAATCTTTTAAAATTTGAGGATGGGCCAACATTTTTTAATTCAATATCAATTTAACATTTGTATAATTATGTGTAAAATCTAAATAATTTTTAGGCTAATAGGAAATTTGAGGGGTCTAATACCCATTGAGCATCTCATTTCTTCCTATAGACAGGCGCATGATGTAAAATTGTTAATTTTTTTATCGTTGAAAATGAACTTTCGGTCTAAATTTTTATGTAGCTGGTCATACTGGCAACGTGTAGCTCGAACAAGCGTTTACGTACACACGCACGCACGTACACACACAAAGTACTCTGTGGGAGCGCGGTTTTTGTAAGTAGGTAAGCGGGAACGCACGGGACAAAGAGAAATATGACGATTGCGCATTTCCACGATGCTATAATCTGTGCTCTGACCAAAGTGTGATTACAGATTATATAATCTGTGTTGTGATTGTTTATTACTCTCGTGACGTCACGTTTTCAGATCGTCGTACCTATGGGTTTACGACCATCAACACTTGTATTTTGTATACACTTACACCATCACACGCACGCGCTGCCCCTCCACTGCCCACACCTCATAACTAGAACAAGAACATACACATACGATCACACGAATATTTCCTAACATTTATATTATTTTTCATTATTATTATTATTATTATTATTATTATTATTATTATTATTATACGCTGTCCGTGTATCGGTCTCTGTAGTGTTTTTTTTTTTTTTAATTTTTAGCCAACTTTTTCTCCACACTATTTTACACTTCACATATACACACACACATACACATACACACACACACACATACACATATACATACAAACACGATTACGCGTATTTAAAACATACGTAAAAACAGTTTTGCTTTGGTCGATAAAACATAATTCAACTACGTGAACATCACGTATTTATAAAGGTTTATATTGGACGAGAAACGAATGTACGGGATTTCGTCTTTGTGAAAGACTTTCGACATATTATATTGACGGCCGTTCCGAGGAAATTTATTGATATTGTTATTGCACAAGTCGCGAATCCGACGGCGACGACGACGACTTACGGACCGGATCGACGGCAGAAACGGGAGACGTACGGCAGTATCGTGCGTCTCGAGCCACAAAACGAACGTCCTGGGCATAGGATCACGGATCACGTTGACGACGACCACGGCGAGACCGGAGTAATTGTCCGGTCGTCTCGGTTGATACTATAATGTCTTTGCGGTTACCGCTGTCGAAGTCGTCGTCGTCGTCCGAGTCGCAGTATCAGTATCGTCTTCTGCACAATAGTGATAATTGTCGTCAGTTTCTTTCGTCGTCTTCGTTGTTTTGTTCGTCTCCTTTGCCACTGGGCGAGGGAACAACGATGCCCATATAGCCCCGCGACCGATGCTGCTAGTGTTGTAGTGTTGTCCACACGTCCAGCACCCTAAAAAGGTAAGGGTCTTGAAGTCGCTTATTGTTTTTAAATCCAATCCGCGTCCGTGCGCATTCTCTCGCACGGGACAGATGAGATATGTCGCGGATTATGCTACATTGCCGTTGTGTTATTGTCTGGGAAAATCGGATAGCCTTGACGGCAGCCGTCTATCAGCAGTTAGCACACTAGCCATGGGTCATATGTTTTCCTTACGACAGAAGCAGCTGCTGATGTTGCTGCAGCGATTTCCCCCCGTTAAGTTTAGACGCGCACGATCGAGTTGTTGGATAGTTTCTTCCGAGGACCACACGCGATGCGTTTTGTTTCGATCGTGACGAAAGTCACAATCGTCGATAAAAGTTCGACCTGGGCCATTCGTCTCGAACGAGCAGTTTCTCGACGTTATGCACCTATTCTGTAATTATAATTTTTTAATATTTTTTTTTGTTGCGATGCAACTCAATAACTCCGTTGACTGTATCATATTCGAGTCTTGGAGCTCAATATTATGCAAATAGTACGCAGAGTACTGTTACCGAATGTCTACACTTCTAAAGTAATGTCGTCGGGTATGTTGCGTTTTATTTGTTTTGTACAATATTGTAAGGTTAAATTATTACTATTATTAATCAGTACGATTCGACTCGATGATAATAAATGTTAATTAATGACAAGTTATGACTAGTGTTCAGTGTGTTCACACAATTATGCTGTGCTTGTATTATGTGTAAATTTTGTCATCTCATTTATTTCGAATTTTAATGGTAGTATTAACGATATGCTCACTAATATTGTTTACCTATTTCTATAGTAAATACATAACATCTATGTAGCATAATAGAAAGAAAGTGTTGTTAATTATTATTTTCTAAAGTTTTTATTTATGTAATTTACTATAAAGTTGTACATAAAGTACTCCTATTATTTATTGTGATACCGAATACCCAGTTAATGGTTACTGACTACTGTACTGTTTTCTGATTTCGGACTTGATTACTTGATTAGTGAATTACTGATTACCAAAATAGGTTTGTTTTAGATTATAAAATAATTTGTGAACAATATTATAAAAGTTATAGATAGGTGCTTGATTGTTTTTAATTTATCATAATAAGTCAGGTATTTATAGTTGTTTTATCACGACAATTGGCAATTATAAAGTATAATCGTACTTCTTAAATTTTGTCATTAAAAAAACAAATTTTATTCTAAACCAATATTTATATAAATTCAATAACATTTAGATAAAAATTATTATCTTGGTGGTTTTTATTTTATTAAAATTTTTTGTACACAGATACATTTATTATTTATTAAGTTATCTAACTCTTATCAATAGTAAGATTGCTTGCCTATTTTATTTTATTTATATTGTGGTATAGTAACAAGAATGTAATGATTAAATCAAATGTAATTGTTTAGATGGGGAATCCAACGCGATATATGGTTTCATGGGATGATCATTCTACGCATTTAGTAGCACGTCTTGGATACCTTTTGGAACGTCAGCAATTAGTCGATGTCACTTTGATGTGTAATACACATAGTTTAAAAGTACACAGATCAGTTCTTGCAGCTTGTAGTCCATACTTTGAAGTAATTATACCTCAAATATATTTATATTATTAATAATATGTTTACTTACATATACCATACAAAATTGTTTAAAAAAATTATATGTAATTGTAATTTTCTATTTATTAGGTATTTTATTCTGATATTTTTAATATTCCTTTAATTATATGTCTAAATAATATTTTCATTTTTAGCGTGAATTGGGTAATCATCCCATGATTGTTCTGAAAGACATGAAATTCAGTGTACTCAAATCTTTAATTGAGTTCATGTATTGTGGTGAAACAAATGTTACAGAAGATAATTTACATGCTCTTGTAGAAGCGGCTAAATTTTTTGAGGTAATTTATTTATTTATATTTATATTATTCAGAAACTTAATGATGTTTTATAAACCTTATAATTTATAATAAGTAATAAACATATTATATCTAAATAAAAGTATTTTAAGTAACAATGATAATGTTTGAACTAATATGCTTAAATAAATGTGTATATATATATACAAATTAGTAAAAATGAAATTTATTCATAATATTATAAATTTTATTTTTGTATTGTTTTATTTATATTCAAATAAATATAAAATAAGTTTAATCAAATTAATTTTGAAAAAATAATAATTTAAATAATGGACACCTATAATTTATATTATTTATAATATTAGGAACATTTTATAAAATTAATAATTATTTCCCATTCAATTTAAATTATAAGGAATAGAGTATTTATATTTTAATATTATATATATGTTAAAATGTAGAAATTTGTAATATTTATTTGTTTATATATTTTATTATTATTATTAAATTATTCTATATTCACATTTAATATTTAAATTAATCTTATTTATGCTAATTTGTCGAATACTATTTTTAAGATTGTTATTATAATGTTACATCATATAATTATAAATTATATAATTTTGTTTTCTTCAATCTAAAATATTTTTACAATTACATGTATATTAATTTTTTAATCTTAAATTAATTTACTTTATAGTACTTTTAAAGTTTTGTAGAATCATTTATTTATTTTATATTAGAATATGAGAGTATAAAATTGAATAAACAAATGGTTAGGTGAGGTTAGCAATTTTAGTTTTTGTTTGCATAGTTAATTTATTTCTTGATCTAGTTAGGAATAAGTAATTTTTATATATAAAATATATTATAGACTACTACAACTTAAATCAATTTTTAAATTATTAAGATATTTATAAAATCATTATTTATTTGTAAGTAAAGTAAGTATTATTTTTTTGAAGATTTAAACCTATTCAGGTACAAATAATATAAACTATTTTATATTTCAACTAATATTTCTATAATATTAAGATAACAATATAATCAGAGATGTTTTCTTTGAGAGTATACTGAGTCAACAATTGCCATAATATTATAATATATTATATTATTATTACAATGCCAATGGGAGGGGGGGGTTCAATTAAAAATATTTAATTTATGTTTTTTTACAATATTTCCTATGTACTCGTTGGTGATAATTTTTGTTTAATTCCATTAAAATAATAGGCAATCGGAAATATAAGAATAGGTCATCAAACACTAATTAACTATATACATATATAACCGTTTAGAATTCAATATATTATTACAAAATCAAAGAAATATATAAATATTACTTTTTTCTTTGTGAATTGTTTGAGACTGGAAGTATACAATGTATATAGAGTATACCCTATGTCAGTAGTCTCCAAAAATTTTTATTCGAAGGTCATATAAAAAATAACAAAACTTTGTGGCAAGTCAAAAATATATAACCACATATTATTTCTAATTTTACTATTATAAAAAAATAAGTACATTTCATAATTGTTTAAAATTTGTGTTTAATTTATTTAATTTAAATTTGATCTATGAATTTTAAATATATTTATACATATTTATTTTTTATTAATGAAAATAATGAAATTAATATTTTTCCACTAATATTTTATAAAATTGTGATTGTATAACCTTACCTACTAGTTCCAATTTTCAACACGAATTCTAAATATTTGTCTGACATGATTGACCTATATTTTGATTTAATAAATATATTAATATTTCATTTTAATAAAAGTTTGTTTACACTTATATGTTGTTGCAAATTATATAAAGACATTAATGTCTCCTTTCGATATTTGATTTTAAGTGCGTCATTACATTCAAATCATTAATTTCCATTTGAAGAATAGGAGATACTTACATTTTCTATATTACTACCAAAGAGATTTTAAAAATGTTTATTTTGTCAAATTTGACATCAAGGCCAGAAATACATTTTTAAAACTGGATTTTAACTTCAGATATTATATTTTGTATAAAGTTGAATGGAAATTGTGTTTTAGATTCTTTATTATATTTATTTAGGTAAATAAATAAATAAAACAATTTTTTGAAATTTGTCTTTCAAATAAAGTAAGTTTTTTCTAAATGTTTTTACAAAAGTATAAATATCACAAATAAGAACATTTCAACCTTGTACTTTAAGGTTCAATTAATTCATGTGTTTTGTTATGTCCTCTAAAAAAGCTAATTTCCAAACTCATTCACAATCTGCAAGTGAAGGCAATAGCCAAATTTTTTTGATTATAAATACTTCAATTTAATTTCTTAGCTCAAAAATTGTGATAAACAATAAATAAAAGTAACTGCGAAGAATCCGATACATCTGTTGCCTATTAAATGGTATGCTATATAAAATAAATTTGATAATTTAAATTATTACTATATTATCAATTCTACGAATAACAGTATTAGTTGAAAGACTAATATTTTGATAAATGTTAATTTGTTCAGGACAAATTTCTTTAATTACATGAATAATACATTCTTTTATTAAACTTCCAGCAGTAATTATGATACTGGTATTGTTGTGACCATATATTATGTCAATATTTCTACCAACATACCAAACTAATAACCTAACCACCAAATACACATGTATAACAAATAATTAATTATGACAAATGGGTACAATAACATCTTGAAAAATTAAACATATTTATTTTATAGATTATTGATTGTTTTTTGAGGGCAGATTAAAACATGTTTATATGTTTATTTCATGCGGCCTGTGGGATGTAGAGTAAAGTCCCCTATGGGAACAATACTGCTGAATGTGTATGAAATATTAATTCAGGAGTAACTAACACTCTTTAAATATTCATGTTTTTAGTTATTATAACTTGAGTAATATTAATGAAATTTCAATATTTTATTAAGTATAGCAAATAAAAGTAAATTAATAATAAAAAGTTTGTAAAGATATAATTTAATTAGCAGTTTAAAATATTTTAAAAGACTAGAGTATGTGCCATAATTATGGCATATGTTAATGTATTTAACATGTCATATTTAGTAAAAACTATCATTGTTATGCATATTTATTTCTAATAAGAAATAAATGACCTACTTATTAGGTGTGTATAATTAAAAAATTAAAGTGAAGCTTTTATGAAGGTCCAGGTAAATGTTAATGACTGTTTGAATACCATGTTTAAGTATAGTAATTTCCATTAATGATGCATGCTGAAAATTTGTTACATTAATTTTATTTTATGATATGTAAAAAAATAATTATATTGAATTATTATTACATATTAATTTTTTATAATTTTTATTTTTTTTTGCATTTGTAATTTTAAATTTTGAATAATTACTTTTAAATCAGTTAATAAACAAAATATAATTTTTTGAATATATATATGCAAATATCTTATGCCATTATAAAATAGCAATAATAATTTGTGATTATATAATTTAATCCGTTCAGTGAATGAGCTCTATATTTATACTATATATAATTAAAATTGTCTCTATGTAATTGGGCATCTATTTATTTATTAAATTTAACTTTCATGTTGTTTGTTTTTTATATTTCAATTGTGGATTATTTAAAACTATATCATCCCCGTTTATACAAAACACCGAGTTGGAAAATTATTTTTGAGATAAAACTTTATAAAATAGTACTAACTTCAAAATGTTTCTCTAATGTATTGGAATGATTAAATATTTTCATGAATAATTATTGTATTATAATAAACAAAAAAAACAATTATAATTATTTATTTATTGAATGTCAATTTATTTGCAATTTTAAGTGGTAATAAGAAATTGGTACAATATTATTTTTTATAGTGACTATTTTAAACATATTTTATATATTAAATAAGCTATGTGGCCATAATATTGGGTATTGTTGAGGCTAGATTAGGTGAGACCGATCATTTTAAGAAGAGGGTGGTTATGATTAAAGTGGTATGGTATTATGAGACATAAAAAAGGAAATGTTTTCTGGTGATTTGTAGGGAATGACATAGAAAGAAACAGATAATCAAATTCATTAGTTTGAAAGAATTATCTAGGGGGTCTTAAATTGGAAATATTGTAATGGGGATATGAAACTTAAGTCAATAGCAATTAGGTTACAAGAGGTTTTGTGGTCTTTAGCCACCAAGCAAACTATGCCCATTTTGATGACAGAGGGTCAGGGGTATCATTGGAATTGCTAAGAAGAGAAGAGGTGAAGAAATATCTGCATCAATACAACTGGAGGATTTAGTTGGAATACCTAATGAGGAGCAAATAATAGAATAATCATGAGGTGATATTTTAAGAATAAAAGCTGCATATTATGACAGGAACAGCTTTGAAGTTTAGAAGCAAGGTACATATGTTAAATGATAATGCCTGGTTCTTCGACCAAAGGGAAATGGAGTGGGTGGAATTAAAATTCAATTATTTGTAGGCATTTTTAAATTTAAATTTAAAATTATTCTGTAGATAATCTAATTTGCTTTAATAATTATGTAGTATACCTAACAATTGTTTTTACAATGTATTTTTAAGGATAACATAATAAAAAACTGAGTAATATTCTTATATTTTAACAACTTTAAGTATGTTTAGTGTAAAAACATAATCATTACTATGATTTCTATACAACAAAATATTACGTGGATGTAGTATCCTTTTAATAAAGCCCATAACTCTTATGGCTTTACCTTCAATGATGTTAATTACAGTGAAATAGTAAGAAATAGTAAGAGTAGATAAAATCCAAGGTCTTTAATGTAGGAGACATGTTTGAGTTAAGAGCTATTAAGGAAACATTGATGGAAAAGAAGCAAGTATTTCCTGTAAAATGACATAATTTGACATGTTTTGAATCGGTTAACATGTTGAATCTAGATTTAATTGTAGATTACTGCAGTCAGTCAGAGGGTGATTAATTTTGCATGTAGATTTTAATGCCATCAGAAAGTAAGAGAACTTTGGAATAGGAAAAATAATTACTAATAGAGTTGACAAAAATAATAAAAAGGTGAGGACTAAGATGTTTACCTTGAGAGGAACATTTGATGTTAGGTTAGATAGATTAGAGGTTGAATACTTGAATTACAAACTGTTATAAGTTTAACTGCCATAACTGTTATAAATTAAAGATAGAACTTACACCAGGAAAATAAAAGATTATCAATGCCAAGTAATTCTAGCTCAGAAATAAGATATGTCCTTGGTCCACTGTGTCAAATGTCTTTTTTAGTCTGTGAACATGGTGTAAACCAGGTATCTATATTTAAAAATTTCTAAAATAAATAATATATTATAGAAATTCAGACATGTTCTACTTCTGTTGTATAGATTGATCTAGTAATTCGATAAGGAACTCTATTCATTGTGAAATTTATTTAAGATTAATTCAATTACATTTGTGCGCCAACTCCCATAAATCACTCCAACTTAATTACATAAATTTAAATTAAAAATAGATAATATTTAATTATTAAAAAAATGTCTTTTGTCATATGTGTTTATTCATATGCATTAATTCATTATGCATATTATGCATTTATGTTTTAATTCCAAACAGTTATACTAACACTAATGATTATTTAATTAAATGAATAATATATTAAACATAAAATATTGTGTAACGTAAAAGTAAAATTTCTTAATAAATGATAACTTCCATTCCCTTTAAATATTTTTCAAAAACACTAGATTATGGGTATTTAGAAGTTACATTTTTATTTTATATGATGAAATATATAAAAAAAATTACTCGTCTATAATTTAATTATTTTAAAATGTTGGTTTTTTTAACATTTTTCTATTAACAATAATATTTGTTATGTCATAGATTAAATGAAAACTAATTTCATCTGTGGTGATATTAAATTGTATTTATTTATTTCTAGTTAAAAGTTACATATAGAGCTTATTGTTGGTTTAAAATTTATTAAAACATAGGTACTTATAAAGTACAAATCTAGTTTAAAAAATTACTAGGTGAATGAAAATTTTTTTTTTCAGGTTAAAGGCTTATCATCATTAGCTCATGAAAGCTTACAAGATTCAAAGTCTATAAAACCACCTTCTTTAGTTGGTAGTACAACATCTCAAACTAGAATTTGCCAAGTTTCACCTTTACCAATTCCATTATCAACTATTATGCCAAAAGCTGCAGAAAATGGAAATTTTTCTTCACCAGTTTGTAAGTATTATAACAAAAATAATCTATGCTCAAAAAATTAAATTTATCTTTTATTTCTAGCTGTTATCGCACGTCTTGGACAAAGTAATACTACTAATGAAAGAAGACCATGTGCAGGTAGGGGTCGACCTAAAGCTCATCTCCAGAGTCCCTGTTGTGAACCACTGGTGAGCAAACCAGCTCCTATTACTCCACCACAAACAGAATCCGCCCAAATACTATTGTCACTTGCAGGTTCTAACCAATCATATATATCACCTTCAAAACACAAAACAAATGATATAAGTACAACAGTTCTTAATAATCAGGATTTCCCTATGAGTAATGGTTTAGATAATAACAATCCAAAGTTTAATGATGACTTAGACCAAAAGTACAAACATAGTAGAAAAAGACCTGCAGATTCAGTGGAAGACAATAGATACAATGTCAAAAAGTCAATGTCCAACATAGACATAAAGTCAGATGAAGATGTTAATCGGTCTCCATTATTAGCTAGCTTACTAACCAAAAATGATAAACTTGAAGAGAAACCTAAAATACAAAAACTTCAAGAAACTCAAACACAAAATTCTGAGAGGTATATTAATGCATTAAAAGGAGCAGGTCTTCCAACAGATATTCCAATTCTAATTGAGAATGGTGATGGTAATTACATCACATTGACAGAGAATGTATATGACATATTAGCCAAAGAAGATGCTCTTCATTTTCAATTAACTGATAATATGAACCTTGCAAATCTCAAGCAACCTGAAGAGTTGGTTAATAATATGCATGAGATAGTTCAGTCAAATGCATCAATAATAGAAACTAATTTAGAAGATCCAGTTCTAAAAAATATCAAGAATTATTCACCACCCGATAATCCAGAAGATGTGGTTCTGTATAAAGTGGCTGATGATGGAAATATAGAAAAGTTTGTTTTAACTGCTGAAGATATTAAAGCGTTTAAAGAATCGATAGCTTCAAATCCTGAGAGAAAAAGAGATTTTCCTCAACTAAATGTGTCTGAAATAAATGTGTCTCTAGAAAACAAATCATCTCCATTAATTACAAAGATTTTAGATTGTGGTAATGAAAAGTTTTCAGAAGCACTATTAGGAAGACTCCCTCTTAGAAAAAGGGGGAAATTCAAAATAAATGCTACTGGTTCTGATGTAGATATGTTGCAACAAATGAATAATGTCTGTACACAATCCAGTACTATGGCGACTGCAGATACGGATGTCGAATATGTTGTTGTAGGAGAGGAAAGTGTTCAAATGGATCTAATGGGTTCTACCAATATTAGTAATAAACATAATTCATTGAAAAACAATGAAAATCTGAAAATGGATGAAGTGGCTGAGGAGGAAATGAGTGTTTTAGAAGAAATGATGAATAATACTATTGAATTTTCTACTGAAGATGGAGACTACCAAATGCACAGTAGTGAAGAAGTTTTCTCAAATGATCAAAATGACAACGAGAAGATGATATTGTCCAATGTTCTTATGTGCACTGGTGCAGAAAATTCAAATTCCCATGTTGGCCTTGATCATTTTGGATTCAAACCTGATGATGTGGATGGTCGTAATAGTGACTGTAATCAACAAAAAAAATCAAAAATGTATGTTGATTTGGATTTGACAGGAAGTGATTTCATATCAGAACCTGTTACTGAGGAGGTAGTGCTCGCCAGTGAATTAAATCCAAACTCTTGAATTTATTTATTTAAGGATAATTTCCTTGTTATATTTTGAATATAGAACTATGTACATTTTGTAAAAATTGGCATGTGCAATACGACTTATTATATTTGTCGTATTACTTGTTAGTTAAAAATAAAAAATAAATACTGCATTCGCCGCTGTATATACTATACATAAACATATATATTTAACTCTTGTAGTTCTGACATCTGTATTAGTGTATTCTTTTGTTTTAGATTACATTAAAAAACGCAACTTAATTTTTAAATTGGTGATATTTAAAATATGTGAACAAAAAGAATCAAACATTGCTTAACTTGGTTCTTTGATAATACAAATATTATGAAATATGAATTTTTAAACAAATTTTATATTTATAAAATATATTGTTTGCTTACAGATAAAATATTACTTTTTGTGCCATTTTTAAGCCGTAAAATTATTAAAGTTCACATGTTTTTAACTTCATAAATGAACAAAATCAATGCAAATTTAAAATAAAAACCACACATTTCAAACTTACACACAAATATTGTTTTTTTTTTTATAATTAAGTTATTTAATGTTGATTTCTAATAATTATTTTCTGTATATAGAATATATATAATAATTATTATATTATTGTCTTACATTTTTTGATTATCCAAATAATTTATTAAAATTAAAAGTTGTGTTGAATTGTTAAAAATAATATTGATTAGTGTTAAATTATTATTTTTGTTTTATTTGTTTTATCATTAAATTGGGTATAATTCTGATGTATATGTTTTAACTTAAACTCATTTAATTTTTATATTATTTTTGAGTAAACAAACCATATTGGCATAATACAGAACAATATCTGACATGGCTTTAATTTAATTAATTGTTAAAATTTGTATTATTTTTACAATAATATCACCAACCTTCTGTAACTACAACTGCTTATTTAATATTTGTAATTTGTATTTTGAGTTCTGCAAACAATAATTTAATCGTAGTTTATATATACCTATGTCCTCATAACTATCACACTATAATCTTTAGAGCCGGTTTTATGGTGGAGCGAAGCCTTGGGTACATTTTTTAGGTAGTTTAATTTGTAATATTAAATATTCCAAGAAATATACCTATATAATTAAGATTTAATTTTTAAAATTGTTTTATTTAACATTACATTACATATACAATAATTCTCAACATTACATTATTACAGATTTATCATATACATATTGTATATTAAATTATATTCTACAAGGTTTTGTATTTTGAAAATTAATTAATTATTTCTTTACAGTCCATTTAAAGCAAATCTTTTTATTGTATTTTTATAATAGGTATTTAATCTTATATCTACACTTTTAAGCCTCGTTTCTATAATAAAATGTATATTATATTGTAAGGCCCAAAATATTTAAAAAAAGGCATGAGACTCGGGGCAAGAGTCACATTTGCCCCTTCCTAAGGCTCGAAATTATCATCTTAACCACAAAGTTAATTTCCTCTATTATAATATTAAACAATGCTTTAACTAACAATTATAATTCCTAATTAATTCTAATGCAATGTTTCAGGTAGTATTCGTCCACAATTCAAACAGTATAGTAGGGTATATGAATAAATGTGTATAAAAAATAATAATAATGTGAAATGATCTCAGTCGTTATTCGATGTATTTATGCTAATTAACCAAAAACAAACTACGGTTTTTTAAACCTTCATCTGCTATGTAATATACTACCTAGTTCTAACTAAAACAATTATTAATATAATATGTTTATTATTGTATAATATTTTGTTATATGCTTTGGTGAAAATGTAGCTGTATTATTTTCAATTGTATTTTACTCTTTCTATGTACGGACTTATATGTGCAGTTTTTTCGTGAAACCGGATTTAAGGGTGATGATGTAGAATTATAGACGGTCAATAATTATAATATATATATTATTATATTATTATGTTAATATCAGATATAGTATATCAATTATGGTTTTAAATTGTAATAATTTATTATTTAATTAAACATTACGTTATATTTTATGTAAATCGGAACTACCAAAATTGTGTTATCTGGCCCAAGCCACTCGTTCTATTTGTGATCCGGTTCTGTATTTAATATGTAACAATAATAATG
Source organism: Eriosoma lanigerum (assembly GCA_013282895.1). NCBI lineage: Eukaryota > Metazoa > Arthropoda > Insecta > Hemiptera > Aphididae > Eriosoma > Eriosoma lanigerum. Next base: position 20,742,358 of record CM023359.1, read on the forward strand.
TGATTAATGACAATGACTGGACTACTTATGATTAATATTATAATATGTACCTATGATAGTAAGTTGTGCAGAAGTTTTTTTTGTATATTTTTTGTTTCTATTTGTAAGTTTTTATTTAAAAAAGAAACACATACATTTAGTAAGCATTGATGTAAATCATTGATTAGTAATCAAATAGATTTGAAAATTAATCTCAATATCGATTTCAAGCAAAATTAATGAGTATGATATAAGCTCAAATTATAGGTATAAATATATGGTATAAATAAAAATCAATACTCATTATAAAATGTATGTGGTTGCAGGCAGATAATTAAATTATAAATTTATTTTTAAAAATACATTTGTGACCTAAAAATTCAATCAATTTTCTACATATATGTACTGTGTCAAATTTTTGAATGTAATTTTTTTTTCTTATGGTATTAATTATTGTTTTTAATCGATTGTTATCAGAATAGTATTTTATGTGTACAGATAGATTTTCACTTTTTTCAACATATTGTATATTAAATTATTCGTACTCATATGTATTATATTATATATATATATATTAGCATTGACGTTTGTAATATAACTGATTTTACAATATAATATTATAAAATCAGTGATTTATCTAAGTATAAATTATTGTGCATGTAAGTAGGTTTATAAATTATAAATATTATATTAGTTGTTGAAGAATGTTCTATATTTTGATTTATAATATAATATTAATACTATGTTTATTTAACTTCATCCTACTTACTGTGTATAACGTATAAGTATACCTACCTATCTATTGGTCCTGAACCGTTTAGGTATATAATTTTTCTGTTTCCCTGTTAAGTCAAATTATAATAGTTTTTTCAGTATAATAGTAATAGTATTTTCAACTACTTAGGTACGCACATTGTACAATAAGTTTGAAATTTTAAAACCGGCAAGGTCCAAGGAGGGTGATTGCTTAGGGCCCCAACCGTAAATGGTATGTCGAATGGATATAACGAATTCCGTTCCGTTTGACAATGATCAGACGGATTTCTTCTCTGCGATGTCGGTCATTAGCAACGTACACGGCTGACTGCGCAAGGTGTGACAGAGAACGGGGATTTTGCTGATGTTATTATAACCACTTTGGCCACTAACAAATTTGTTAAAAAGAGAAATAAAAAAGAAATTCCAGTTAAGTTTTTATTTGGAAAAAATTCAACACTCACGATAATATTTCGAGCTCTAATGCTTGTCGATGTTGTTACCGATGGGTTTTCGTATTGTTTAAAAATGTCTTTCATCATTGATGACCATTTTAGACTTCATTAAATTTTTTTAAATACAGATTAAATTTAAGAAATTTCACGTGATTTTTATTTTTTCCAATTCTTATCGCATAACTTTTTAACTGTTTCCTTTAGCTTATTTTCTATAACAATTACATGGGTGAATTTGTAATAGATATTTTTGTATAAAGATAATTATAATAATTTCAGAGATTTAGCAAAAGGCGTGTATGCCAGTTTAAATAAACATTTAAATAATCTATAAAAAATTATAAAATAAAGTACCTGGACGTAATGGAGACAACTGGTTTATGCTTTAGCCACGTATTTAAATGGGGAACCGGATGAAATGCGAATAGAAATTTTTATGACATTACGAATATATCACCTATAAATATATATACTTACCTATAGGCTATAAATACATTTATATTATCAAAAGTTAAAATAAATCAGTTATGCATGGCCGGATTAAGGGGGGTCTAGCTGGGCGGAAGCCCCAGGGCCTTCTCAAATACAAATGTGATAGGGGCCCATATAATTTTAGGCCGATACACATTTTTCTGTGATTTACATTCATAGAATAAAAAATAAGTAAAGAAACATTCAAACACAAAAAAACATAGGCATACAAATGAATTTAAATTCTGAGAATTATTTGTTAAAATCAATAGACTTAAATAAAATACTAAAAAAGTTGGTTTTAAGCAAAGCAAGAAAAAAAAAATTATCTGATAAAATAGTTTTTGTTTATAAATGAGTATTAATTAACACTTTTTTACTCTTATTGTAAAATTTTACTGTAATTTATATTTGTGAAATAGTTTAAAAAAAATGTAATTTACCGTGAGCGTAGTGAGCAACTTTATAAAGCATGTTTTGTTAAAAGGGCCCATATGAAATTTCAGCCCCGGGGCCCAATAGATTCTTAATCTGGTCTTGTATGCAATATATAGGTAGAAGTAAAATGTTTTCCAAAATATAATGTAAATTATGAATCATGGAAGATACGTATGTACTTATGCATTTTAAAAAAAAAAATGATGTTTAGATAATTTTATTATAATCATATACACATTAGTATATTATAATTTAATCACAAGGGGCGTGTGTCTGCAGTTCTGTTATAAAGCTATTACAAACTTGTCTTAAAACAGAATAATTATGTATATATAATGTATATACAATCAAGTCAGTAGCGTATTTAGGATTTTGTCAAGAGAGACAACATTAGATTGACCATGATGAAGCCCTACTCATTCTCTCATACCATCGTAAGCAATACGTGTTAGGTCTGCAATTTCGAAATCTTAATTTTCTTTAATTTCATATTCCTATAGGAAGTTATACAAAACAATTGATTTTATATCAGTTTTCGAAAAATATCATTAGAAAAAATTGGTAAAGGGAGGGGTTCTATCCCCCATATCACCACCGTAAATACGCCCATTGTATCAGGTCTAAATTTTGATATAATTGTTTTGTTTAAATAATAACTTAATAGTTTTAAATGTTTTGATGAAATCGGGTTTGACTTTATTCGGATACTATCCATACATTAATTTAGTTATTTAGGTAGGTACGTAATTTTATTGAATTAAAATGAAATGGTAACGTCAATATTGTAATCGTTATATAACATTTGAGTAACCACCTCTGACTTTTGACTGGCAAAATATTGCTCAATTTGTATTTTTTTGTTACCTATACCTAAATAATTTTCCAGTTTCGCAAAGTTTTATATGTCACTTTTATTATTTTCTTTTTAAATAATAAACACTAACAAAAAGTTAAAAACAAGTAACAAAAAAAGTGGGAAGATCGATTATGGACATTCTTCCTTCGTTCCTTCGGTCCTCGGAGAAATTAGTTGTTTATTATAATTATTAAGATTTGAATGCAATGCTATTGCATTAGAAAATACGATTCGTAATTTTTCCGATTTTTTGTCATTTTTTGGTAGTTTTTCTTCTCCTAGAGAAAAACATTGGAGAAATTGGAAAAATGAGCTTTATAAAGTACCAAGAGGATACGATTTTCTACCGAAAGCATACCCAACTTGTGATAACTGGACAACTATTTTTAACCGAAAAAATGTTTTCATACATAAAAAAAAACATCTTTGTAGAAACAATACATTACTCGCACCGCACAGAATCTAAAATTAATGTTAAATGTTAAAACAAACTTGATGATCATGGCTATTCGTGGTTTGAATCATAGATTTGGTGAAATAATTTTATAACATTAATATAATGTCAATTTTGAAAACAAAATTCGATTCAATACCGAATATTTGTATTGAGCATAATATCCAGCCCGTTAATCTAATAAATTTATTACAATATTCTCATCATACTTTTTTCAGATTAATTAAAAGTGATTTTGGTGATAGCCATTTGCTTATTATTTTTGATTAATATTTTGGAAGACCTGAGAATATTGTAGGGACTGCTTCATTTCTTAAAATTGGTGTGGTACTTTCTAATTTTCCTACAATTCCTTGAGATTCAATTCGACATGTGTAATTTTTACAATAAAAACACAATTAGTTATCACGATATAAATAAAATTCAAAAAAACGAAAACCGTAATTTTCTGTCATATTTTGATAGTTTTTCTTCACCCAAGAAAATTTTTTTAAGAAATTCGAAAAATTAGCTAAATAAAGTATCAGCTAGATACAATTTTTTACCGAAAGCATACCCTAATTCGTAGTAATTAGATCATTAAATATTTCTATTCGCAAAAGTGTTTTTATACATAAAAAAAACATCTTTGTAAATCCAAACATCCTTCGCTTCACTCAAAATCTGAAATATAAATTTTACCCATAAAATAACCACAAGACCTTAAGTTTTTATTAAATTCCACCATGTGTCAATTTAATAATGTAATATCCTGTAGGAAGTATTTTGACTAAATAAAAACATTACAATAATTAAAAATTTATTTCTTTTTATTTATAATTTATTAATAAATAAAATAGAAAAACAATAATAAATATTTAATACAATTTTAATCAATAACAATAGTCAATAAATATAATTAAACAATTTTAACAATATAATTTTCGGAATAATAAGAGAAATAATGATGGAGAATTGTAACATAAATTTAATAATAAAAAATAAAAAAATATTCAAGATAAATAAGTGTAAAATATGAAAATGTTATTATAAATCAATAAGTAGGTATAAAGAAAAAAAAAAATTATAAACATGTCAAAATACATTTCTGGCTGAGTAACAATAGCTGATAAACATAATAATAATTAAAAATTTCAAACAGTATATTTTTTGGATAAGTAAGAGAAATAGTAGTTGATAATTGTGATATAAATTAAATAATAAACCATAAAAATTCATGATAAATAAGTGTTAAGTCGTAAATGTTATTATAAATTAATTAGTAAAAAGAAAAAAAAACAATAATATAAACAAGTTAAAATAAAGTTTTGGCTGTGTAACGATAATCTTCTTCAATATACAATGTTCTATCTCTAAAAATGAAAATGTTAAATTAATAATCGTTTGTAGAATTGTAATGGAAATAATTATAAATGTACAAATGCTTTAAACAAAGTAGGTACATAATTATTAAATATTAAGTTTGTTAATGGTGGAAAATAAAAAATAATAATAAATCAATATAACCAGTAACAAAATGTTACTACTAGAATAGGTATTAAAATATTATGTATAAGAATTCTGAATACTTTTAGGACGAAAACGAATCACTAAAAACATTATTACCCTATAGTTCTTTCTTCTATATTTATTATTTTTTAAATCCGCAGATTTAGAAATTCGATACTCTTTTTCTATGAACATTTCCCAATCGGATTTCTGAAAATATAAAATAAATTACACCATGTTGGTAGTATGCATAATGATTATTAACTACTAATGATAATTCACATAATTTAATATTAATAATATCAAATCTGAATATATTTATAATTTATTACCATTTAACGATCTAATGTAGGTACCTAATATGTTAATATTTTTACTTTGAATTTCATGTTTTCATATTATAAATAAAAAACCAACAGTAATATATACTTAGATTTATATGAAAAAATGTTTACTCACGTCATTTGTATTTTTTCGTTCACGAAGTGAATCGTGTGGATCACATTCCGTGTATTTTAAATATTTATCGATGTTGAAAAATGTGTTGAAAAATAAATTTGACATTTTACACGATTTTAAGTCAGTCAGTGAAACTTTATTACAATGTTTCGGATTAACCATGTAAAGAATCTATAACAAAAATTTCATATAAAATAAGATACAAAAAAAGTTTAACAAAAAGAAATGTTATCTCCAAAATATTTATACCTCGGAAATATGCTCTTCGAATGGAGGCAAACTGCCCTCCAATCTCATATCTTTCAATCTCTTTAATTGTTCATCATAAAAATATTCCAATTCAAATAACGATAGAAACCCATCTCCGTCTATGTCCATACATCTAAAGTGGTATATAAAAAAAAATATATAATTTTTTTGACATAATATTGTGTCATCTAAATATCTCACCTGAACCAATACTCAATCGCCCTACTATGGGTTTTGTCTTCTTCCGATCGTATAAAGAATACAAAATCCTAATAATTCATATACGTTTTGTCACAGTCACTGTGCTCCTCTCTCTTTAGAACGGTACCGGAAAATATTCGCTTCAGCATTTTTTTAGATATCGCTAAATAATTCGATAATAATACCATTAATAATATAATTATCTTAAAAAATACTTATGAATATGACTTATAATAATATTACCGTATCGGTTGTATCGATTTAGGTCATTAAGGTTGATCGTTGAACATTTACGGCGGTCAAGTCTCCAAAATATGCTTTCAATTACAAAGTACTGTTCATAATTGAAGTAACTAGGTAACTGTTTGATTGTATCCTCGTTTTCCAGGTAATTTATTACTGCGATCAACTTAGATCGTCTTATTTCCATGACGCTCATTTTCCCACTCCACGATGAGTTGACGTCATAGAACATACTTGCAATTACCTGTTTAATGTTTATTATACAGTATATTATATACGTTTCGCATTTAATAATTCTAAATAATTACTTATGAACAGTTGTCGAAGTTTAGTGGGGGGGGGGGAAGGGATAAGAATGGATGCTATCACTTTACTTTTTTTATGAAAGTTATCCATCTCTCTACTTATTGTGTACATAATAATGCATCCATCGTTAACGTTTATATTAAAACCAGTATTTCATTGAAACAATTAATTCGTATTTTATAAACAAAGGAGCAATAAAGACATATTTGAATGTGAGTAGAAGTTCCCCCGTTGGGTTTGTATTGAAAAAAAATATTAGGCTCCATTAAATAGCTGAGAATCGCCCTACTCATGTTCGCCCTTTTCCACCGCTACTTATACCCAAACTTAGTATTACCGTTTGTGCATAACCGGAATGATATTTTGGCGCTGACTTCAGATGACTCAAACCTGGATGTGTATCGATCACATCTTGAATTAAGATTTTAAAATCATCCCGCGTTAGTACATTTATCTTCGTTGATTTTGTCATAACGCGCACAAATATAGCTGATATATCGCTACAATTCGACCACACGCTATAAACAATATATTATCCATAATGAGTGTAACTATACTATTATTAGGAATGAAACATAATTAGCTGATATTCCTTACTCTTTCCAATATTTGATATATTCACTCATTTTAACTGTACGTTCATCTTTACCGACACATGCAACGAACAAAGGTTTCTTCAAATAAAACGGCAAGTCACATAACTATAATGCACAATTATCAAATTTAATTGATAAATCGTAACCCAAAGTGGTTAAAATTCTTAAATATATTTATTACTTTTGTTATTTGGTCGAAATGATTTTTCGACGCTTGCGCGTTAGGTAATGTTTGAAAAAATTCACTTATTTTATGTTCTATCGTATCCCACTGTTCAGCTCTTTTTCCCGACGGAAAATAGAATCTGTGCACATAATTGTAATATGAAACGTGTATTATAATTTAAACGTTTTGTATTTATGAAACAAAACAAATTTTACTAAAACGTAATATTGAAACTAATATATTACTTAGGTATCTCGCACTTTGTATTTTCTAGTGGAATTCTATTCTGTGAAACACTAGCCTGCGTCATAATAGCTGCAGGAGTAGTTATTAAATCCGTCGGATTGGTTTGATAAGTGAATGTTTTTATGTGTTTATCTTCAGATTCGGTCTAAAAAACAAAGTTATTAGCATCAAATGCCATTTCAGCAATACCCTTCTGTTGATTTATTTTAATAGTATTCGATAGACATGTATATCTTAAATATAACTTAAATAGAATTTAGTCTAAATATTTATTTTTTAAATATTGTATTAAAAAAGTACGAAAGTCGATTTTGGATGTTCCCTTGATGTACATAAAAAATCAAACTAAATATATTGCCTATTAAAAAGCTCTGATTGCAATATTTTAAATTATTTTGAAACATGTATTTCTGTCCAACAATGTAGTTTGTTTATTAAAGTATTTTGATTAATAACATAAATAGAGAATTGAAATAAATAGACATCGCACATTCATATATTTTCAACAAAATTTAGTAAATAAAAATGGTATGACTGGGTATGATTCATTTATATTTTCGAAATATATAAATATGTGTACATCCAATAAAATATTTAATTTTAATTTTAAAATAATTAAAATTTTATATGCATTTATAATATCATAAATACATACGTCCAAACTCTTTGCACAAGGTATATTTTCATTCTTGGTTTCTTCGGTATCATCCTCGTTATTGTAAATCGTAGTCTTATGTACTGTGACGTTACCCTTAAATCAAATTAGAAAATCATAATATTCATTACGCATTTACAATATAAATGAATGGGTACATACTTCAAAAATACTTCGATAAATCCAACTTTTTTTATGATCGTATGTGTTTATAAAATTATCACCTTTGGTATCAATCGTCGTTTTAATTGCTGTGTCGTTACCCTTTAATCAAAATAGTAAACAATCATAATACATTATAATTAAATTTAATATAATTTTTACACAAGGATTGAAAGAATAAATCATAAATGAAAATTATTGCAAACCTCTTTTGTTGTCAAATATTATTTATACAAGTATTACCTATATTACTACCTATATTTTGTTTAATGTGTTTCGACGTTACTTTACTTACTTCAATTTCCGGAGTTTCTTCATCATCAATATTTATAACTGATATAACGTTATTACGGTGACCACCATTTTGGAAATGATCAAATTTACTGCAGGAAACGTCCGGTTTAGATTCTACTGGTTTTGATAACCAGCTTCGTAGACTTATCCAAAATTCGTATTTGGGTTTCTGTAAATTTGAATATAGAATAATACTTTGTAGTTGGACATTAAAAATATTCATTAAAATTACAATATCATAATATAAAATTATAATATATAATTACTTTAATTTTCAAATTCATATTTGTCTTATCGTTGTCGCCCTTAATACGATGTTCTGGCTTATATATGCAACAACATAGTCGATGCAATAAATTGCATTTGGTTTTCTGTAAATTTAAATTTACTTTTTATTTAAAGAGTATTTAAAACACTCTATCGTTTGAATTATATTCAATGTTGTACCCATTGATATTGGTAGCATTCATAAACAAGGTATAAACGTAACTGATTTAATTAATAATGATTTAGGTATGTATCTCCACTATTCAGTTGAGATCGGCACTTAAGTGAAAAAGACTAAGAATTTGTAGAAGTAAAACTGAGGTAATCGTGTATGTTTTTGTCGGAAGTGATCATGAAATTAATGGAGAAAGGCATATATAATATAATGATGGTGAGTGGTGATGTTTAGTATACGATTGTGTGAGACTGATGGGTTCAAAAACTTAGATCGGTATTGTAGAAGAATAGTTGTTATTAAAAGGACATGGAAAATATTGGAGATTTTATTGAGAGGGAGAGGGTAAGACTTAAGAAGAAGTGGATAAAAGGAATATACAGTTTTTTGAAGATAACTGATGTATGATGTATGCTAGATGAGATGAAAGAAATCGAGATCTATAGAGATGTAGGACTCGAGTGGCCGAACCTTTATATTTTGATGGCGAATAAGTAAGGGAATAAGATACGCGGTAATATAAATGTATTCAATAATTACTTTAGATTTCCGATGTGATTCTGAAATCTCTTCCATCTTGCTTCCTAAAATTATACCCAGAGAAATACTAAGTACGTAATAGTTATTCAAGAATGTGAGTTAACTGCGTGTAAATGTTACGTATTGATGCGCATTCGTGTACGTCTCTGGGCGCAGTGAGAAAATCGGACGGTAGGTCTTGTTTATTGATAAATTTTGTTTAAAAATTACGTTGCGAAGAGACCATTTATCAGCCAGAATAGTAAAAATTATTGTTATTAATTTAAATAGGTGTCTCGTATCTGATTACTAATTTGTTTATTCTTTTTATTTTAAAATAATATTAATTAGCAAATGTGCTTTATATCGTTTCTTAATATTTTGTAATAGAGAAATATAGATTTTCTCTAATTATTTACAAGTATATGTTCAACATTATAATATTTCTATATATATTACGTTTGATATTTAAAATTATTGATGTAGAATACTAGTATCTAGATACTTAACATTTTTACAGTGTCGGTATGGGAACTAAGAGGCATATGAAGTAAATATGTTGAAGGGCTTTCAAAAATCAACTTTTATAATTGTATATTATATATTTAGAACATTGAATTAAATTTTATTGTAAGATTCAATAAACACCAATAAAAAAAAAAATACCCAATTTAATTTAAATTTATTTTGTTTTTTTTTAGTTGAAATTTTAAATAACAAAAATCGGGAAGCTCAACCTATGACGTTCTTCCAGCATCCCTTCAGTACTCGGAGAAATAAGTGGTATATTATAATTTTTATGATTTGAATGCAATGATAGTACATTAGAAATTTAGAAAATACGATTCTGAACGAGTCATAATAGTCAATATATTATACTGATAATCTATTCCAAAATTTTACCACAAATGTAAATTACTTATATAAATATTCAAAATAAATTTAAAGTTCCAACGATCAAATTCAAAGAGTTTTCCTTATCATTTAATGATAAGAATTGTCAGTCACGATATTCAAAATATTTTGTAAATAAATTAAATAGTATATGAATTGACTTCTATAAAATTTTTAAATCGATAAATAAAAATATCCGGAAATATTAAACATTTTTGGAAAATAGTTCAAAATTCTATACTTGGCCAATAAATCAACCAATCCGTTCCAAAATTATACCACACGTGTACATTATCTATGTTAGTACTCAAAAAAATATTTTGGTCCCTATGATTAAAACTCAATTGGTTATCATGAAATTAAAAATTAATAATTACGGAAATTGTTGTTTTGCAGTTTTTTTGCGATTTTTTGTAGTTTTACTTCTCCTAAGGAAAAACTTTTGAGAAATTTAAAAATTATCTAAATAAAGTACTAACCAGATACACTTAGCTACAGAAAGCATACTCTATTTAAGGAAATCGGACCATTATATCTACCCGAAAAAATATTTTCATTTATAAAAAAATAGAAAGTTCGATTTGTAAACGTTCCTCTTCGTCCCTTCGGTCCTCGGAGAAATTAGTGGTTTATTATAATTATTAAGATTTGAATGCAATTAAAAAATACGATTTAGAGTGAATATCAATAAATTACAACATATTATACTGATTAATTATTCTAAAATTACCACGAGTGTAAATTACATAATACGTATATAAATATGTAAAATAAATTTCAAATCCCTACAATCTAAATATAAGGAGTTATCATTTCATAATAAAAATTGTCAGTCACGATTTCAAAATATTTTGTAAATAAATTAAATGATATATGTTATAGTTTCTACAAAAATTTCAAACCGTTAAATCAAAAATTACAGATAATATTAAACATTTTTAGAAAAAATTCAAATCTCTATATATTAATCTCTCTATATTTAGTAAAAAAATTAACCAATCTGTTCCAAAATTTTACTTAACGTAAATATTACCTATGTGAGTAGTCTAAATTTTTCAAGGCCCTGCAATTAAAATTTAATTAGCAATCAAGGAATAAAAAAAATTTAAATAACGGAAATCGTAATTTTGTCAATTTTCCGCTTTTCAAGGAAAAATTTTTGGAAAATTCAAAAAATGAGCTAAATAAACTACCAACTAGAAGAAATTTTCTACGGAAAGGGTACCCTATTTGTGGTAATCTGACTATTATTTCTACTCAAAAAAATGTTTTCATATATAAAAAAAACATCTTCCTCGCTCTGCTCAGAATCTAAAAAAAAACATCTTTGTAAAAACAATACATTTTTTGCTGTGTTCAGAATCTAATATGTAAAATTTTTTAAGTAAACTTTTTTAATAATTTCGATGAATATTTGCAACATCATCAATTAATTTTTCTTTATCAAGAACGATGTCAATTTCCATAGTTATCATTATTGATGAACTCAAATTATTGTCCTATGTAAACTTGAATAAAGTTTTATTTTAAACTAAAGGTACTTAAGTGTAATAACAAATAATAAATTTTAAAAATGTATAGCACTTTAGTTTTATATATTTTTATTTTCTATACCTAATTATATAATAATTGATTTATATATTGGTAATTTTCCAAGTTATATATTTATATTATACATAAAAAATATATTTTACCAAAGTTACAATTTATTTAGTAAAATATTGTAAATAGAAAACATTTAAATAATGGATTAATCATAATAATAGAATAATGGACCTATTAATCGTAACCTAAAATGAGTAATCTTTAAAATTTGTAATATAATATTGTTCAATTATTATTTTATTATTATAAAATAATATTAAGTACTATAATATCATTATTTTAAAGTAATTGTTCAAGTTTTATTGTCGACAAAAATTATTGTGGGCGTAAGTACTTATATTTTTATTGAAATGATTAATATTAATCTCAAAGAGGCCTCTAAAAATATTTTTCTCCGGTCCGTAACAAAGGCCTACTCCAACCTTGTATCCAGGGCTAGTATTTGTATACAATAAAAAATTGTAAAATATACATTTTATTTACCAAAATATGCAAAAATATGCATTTAAATTTTTATAAGATAAACACAAAAATATAGTTAAAAAAAAAAATTATTTATTGAAATACATCAGTGATTGGCTGTTTGTCTTAATATAATATAATTGAGAAATAAAATAAAATAATTTAGATATAAAATTTATAATTCACATTCACTACGTGTGTTACATGCTACGATCACATATTTGTTTAAATTTTTGAAAATGAATGATGGGCGATTGGATTGTAGTATGGTTTTGTATTGATTGAAGTTCCGTTCAACGTCACATGATATATTTGGCACATATTTAAGTAAAACAATTTGTCCTGGTGTTAGGTCACAACTGAAATTGTCCTCGTCCGATTCGCCATTTAATATTTTCTTGTAAAACCAAGGATATTTTTTTTTAACTTTTTCTGCAACTTTTCCGTTACACTTAAGAAGTCGATCCCTAGCATTTATACTTTCATGAAGTGTTAAATTCTTGTTTTGTAATTTAATTGAAATATTAATTAATTAAACATGCATTTTTCGCATTCTTATAATCAAAATATACAATAATATTCATTTTATTCAATATATGCAATAATATGCAATAATATGCAAAATAAAAACATCACCATTTATCTTATCATGAGGTGATTTGTGGACACTACTGACAAAATCAATAATTAGAAGTCGCATAAAAAAACATGCTGTTGCATATAAATCTTAACCTTGATAATATCGAATCAAAAATATCGACAGTAAAAATATTTGTATCGAAAGAAAAATATCGATATTTACTTAAATCGATATTATTGAAATGTCCCTAGTTTCGCGTGGTTACAGAAACAAAATAGTTTTTATATTCATTTCTCTACTTGCAAATTGAAACATATAATTTTAGCTAACTTTTAAAAGTTTTTTAAATTTGTTTTACCTGTATTAAAAATTTGCATAATTCGATATTATTGTGGATATTATAATGCCGTCCGTCGCAAGTGTGAACCACACTCAGAAAAAAACGGTTAGTATTGCTTACTTAGTTTTAATGATATCACCATTTTAAATTAAATACCTTTACTACTATATCAGAGTATATATTTAAAATTTAAATTAATCAAATATGTAATACTTTAAAATTATTATATTATGTTAAAGTTTATGAGATTTGTTTAAATTTAATGAAAAATGAACATCATTAAATTAATGAAAGTTTTTTAAATCTATTACACTATATTAGTTAAAATAAATATACATTTATATTAAAAATAATAACTTATTTATTTTAAATTATGATAATTTTTATTATTTTTAATAAATACTACATTAAATTAATGGATATTTTTGTTCTAAATTAAAGTAAAATAAGTTGTAGTAAATTAGTATCATATTAATATCACAATGTTTTAAAAATAAATATTCTACATATTATATCATTATTTTAAGAATTATTATTATTACAATACTATTAAATGTATAAATCGTGGGTATGCTATTGAATTACAAAAATCTATTAATATTTTATAACTAATTTAGTTGCCAAAGAAAAAATATTGACTAATTGTACTGATCATCAAATAAAAAATTCACTTGAAACTATAATTGAATTTTGTAAAAATCCTTATGAAAATATTGACACTAAGTACTATCTATAAGTTTTTGAAAAATTTGCAATCTATTGATTTATATGAAAAACCTAAAATAGTTTCTATTGATAACACTATTGATAATAGTATTTCAAAGAATAACAACACATTAAATGAAAAAAAAAAAAAAATAGATATTTTATTACCTCAAAAATTTTAATTTTAAAAATATTTTGAATTGCCTGGTAGTACTTGATGCGTTTTTAAGTATTTAGAATTAAATGAAACAAATTAACGAATATTTAAATTTTGTAAATGGAGAATTATTGAAAAATATCATATAAGGATAAAATTGTTATTCCTCATTTCTTATATTTCGACGACTTTTAAATTAATAACCCATTTACTTCACATTCTTCATCTATTGTAGAATTATATTATTCATTTCCATTAATACCATACTTTTTACATTTAAATTTAAAAAATATATTTATGGTTCAATTTTTGCTTTATTTAAGACAAAAGATAATTGGTAAGAAGTAAATTGGTAACGAAAGAATATTTTATAATTTAATCCAAAACATAAACGATATAGAAACAAATGGAGTAGAAATAAAGTTGTCTGATCGAAATATAAATATATATATTTTTATTAGAACATGATACAGATGATAACTTTGTAGTAAATTATGTGTTAGGATTTTTAAAATCATTTTATGTTTTACATTTCTGACGATTTAATCAAACGATAAAACTAACATTAGTTTACTATGCACTGAAATTACTTTACGTAATAAACGTAATTATGATGAAGATGTAACTAAATATAATTTTAAACAAACAGAGATTTCTGAAGATTCAATATTTAATACCGTACAATCATTTCACGTTGTTGATATTTATGCAGTAGCATGATGTGTTTGAAGGTATTGATTAGTTTTTTGACACTATGAGTCATGTCATATTAAAAGAACTTAACTATTTCAATTTAGATACCTTAAATAATCATAAATAGTGTTTTAAAATAAATATAGAAATCGGTAATATTTCTCCATCTATAAAATTGGATAATTTAAGAAAAAAAAATTAAAATGACATTGCTGCAGCAATAGAAATGTAAATTTTTGTTCTTTTTTCCATTAATAATAGATAGGAGATTTAGTGCTTAAAATGGTATATTCTGGATATTTGTAATTCATTTTATAGAAATGATCGACTTACTTTTATTACCAAATTTGGATAATTGTACAATTTTAAAATTATAAAATCGCATAGAATATAATTATAAAACATACTCATATATTGACTATTTAAAGATAGTTTAAAACCGAAACACAATTTTTTAACATAATATTATTCTAATATTATCAAGCAGTCTGACTCTTTATGATATCTTTGGCCGTAAAATTTTGAGTCAAAACACCGTGCATTAAAAATATAGTATTACATTTTTCTGATCTATTATACAATTTTAATATTGATCATTATTATTCATATATTATGAATCTTTGAGTGAAGGAATAACGCATATACTACATTTATGGAGAAATTTATTAATGAGTGTATAAATTAAAATAATATTTCATTAAACGATTATAATTTTTTTATGTTAAGATAAAATTTTATCAATTTTTTTTTCTGAGTGCAGAGTGAAGTATACGAAATGTTAAAAGAACCCGAGCATCATAATAATGTACATTTTAATTATCATGCACACCAACAAGATGGGCATCACGACCATTATGGGCATCACGGACACGATGAGCATCACGGACTGTTAATAGTACCCGAACAACACAATAATCAATTGAAAAATATCAATTTTGTTGGACGTTTGATTAATGAAACGAAAAGGGAACACAGATACACGAAAACATCCAAGGTTTTGAGCAATAACTTATTAACAAATAAAGATGATGTGAAAGTAAAAGAATTAATCTTTCCGCTTATGAAGTTTTACAAAACGATTGCAATGAAAATGTTCATATTCATGAACACACTATTTCATGTATTATTACCACATTTTTATGACATTTTAATGACATTTTATAAATTTATAGAGAGAGATTTTTATGACACGCTCGAATTGAAATCGTCTCATCGTAAGCTCTTCAAATTATTTCGGATATTTGTACTGTTCTCAATTTTAATCTATGCTGTCAAGTCGTTAATATATATAACAAGTACGATTATTGGGATTCTTTTACCATGGTGGTTCATAAAAATAGTAAAATTCTTGTTAAAGTTATTATTTTTGTAAATGTTTTCAATTAATCTAAATATAGTTAAATATTTTTGATTTGTCGAAAGTAGACTTTCAATCGAGTAAATCACGAATTGTTATTTAAAGAAATTAAGATAATTTGGTTAGCCTAGGATATTTTAAATTTTTGGTTTCATTCGTTTTCTTTGACCGTACAAAAATTGTTAAACATCATCTTAATTTGAAACTCATTATGTTATATATCCATTCTAGGTTAGGTTAGATCGGGCGATAATTGGTATACTTTTCTTAATGATATATTCGATCGAATATAACTTATTATATACAAAAGTAGACAAATTGTCACCCCGTGGAATATCTGCGAAAGGGTACATAATCGAGTAGTTTCAATTTAAGATGTTTAATTATTTGTGGCATAATAAGAAATAATTAAACGGAACAAATAATGTGAAGTATTTATTATATTGACTTCGAATAAAGTACTTATAAGTCCAAAAATAATTTAAATACATATTTTAAACCACTACTATTGACACACTTAATAAACACACTTATTGATGGAAATAAATACCTATACATTATTAGATAATGTTTTGTTACTATAATAAATAATAATTTTAAATTTTAACGCATTTATTATTATCAAATTTAATATAAATTATAAGTAAAGATTAAAAAGATAATATTATTTAATGATTACTATTTACGCAAAACCAGGGTCGGTTTTAGACGTAAGAGAAATAGGCGCAATCAGCGAAATTTATGGAGAGGTGGCATATAAGAAAAAATTAAGTATATTATTTATATATGACGATAAATTTGGTTGATAATAGTTCTACTCATCAATTAATATTAAACAATTTGTGAATGTTAAATGATAATCGCTGAAATTGATTTTCTATTTCATCTCCTACTGATGATGACGTTCTCATCTGTTCAAAGATTTTAAATTTGGTGATTACGCTGGCATATCCCAAATCTTTAATTATTTTAATTGGGAAGCTACTTTCTCTCAAAATTTTATTGATGACACCGCTTCCACTTATGATGCCTCCACATTATCAATTTATTTGTTCCTACTAAGACTTTTAAATCTCCAAAATTTCCGTTCTGGGTTTCCTCTACAGGTATTCTATTCTAAAAAACTTTATATTACTCAAAAACGTTCATATATTGCCATTAAGCGTTCTATAAGTACATGATGTCTTCCAATCCTTCTACCTTTTGAAAATTTACTCGAGAATCAAGACAGAAAACCACTATTCCTTCTCGTGTTTCCCATAATAACGAGGTTGCAGTCCCCCTTAAATTCAGAAAACATATTTTGTAAGCATTTTCTTCATATTTAATACTCCTCTGCTCCTTCGTGTTGATAAATTGCTTGTGAACTTGTGATTGTTGGATTAGGGTATTGAACATCCAGAGTCTATCTACACGAATATTTAATAACACCATATTTTTAAATTAATTAATTAATATTGTAATTTGTATGATTTATGATGTTATGAATTTATAATATATTATATTACCTATGATTTAAAAATGAATACTGTAAGTTTTTTTTTATAATGTATGATTTTGATCTTTATTATAATATTATAATACCTTATTATGATGAATTGTTGAATGATCTATGGAATTATATATACGTTTTAAATTTAATAAGTATTATTATCATTAAGTTTTAATATTTTGTTATAATAATTGCTGTAACGATATTAGATATTCTAAATACTGAGATATAACATATGTTAAGCATGTATCTATGACAAATGTACCTAGACAATGTATTTGTCTTACGCTATGTATACCATAAGACAATCTCGATAGAATTTTATCAAATAAAATATATTATTCGATAATAATCTTCTAACCTTCGATAGAAAATCGTGTTAAAACAATTTTAATTAGGTATTCACAAACATATTTTAACTGGTTATCTCCGTTTTTCTTTTTAACACGATATTCCGATCACTCTGTATATCATACACAGTACACATAGTATAATAATAATAATATAAAAAACCCTCTATGATCCATATTATATTGTACATTATAATACAATGTTAAAAAGTACACGCGCGTATATTATTTCTATGCAAATTCGATTTCAATAATATATAATATACGAAAAAGTCTTCGTTGGATCAGGTCTGAGTAAAATTTACATAACGTATTATTATTGTAATACGCACTGTGCACAATATGTATATTATTATTATTGTTATTATTATTATTATTATATCATATTATTATACATACGAAGAAATAACCATGCATTTCCGCATTGTATACTGTGTACTCGTATATATAGTTTATACGCAATTTAAAAAGTTATGTTTCTGATGAGATACTATAAAATGTATTATTATATATTTTTTTTATTGATAAAATTAGTATATTTTGTATATATTTCTCTTGTGGGTCACAAATTTTATTATTATGTACCTAATAATATGCGCATTATTATATAGTACGCAAAAGAAGAATAAAGAAAAATGTTTTAAATACAATTTCCATATACCCCTCTTAAATTAAATTTGTTTAGTTTTTATCTTACATTTAAGTAAAGAAATCTTGGCTATTGACTATTTATTAACAAATTAAAAAAAAAAGAAAATTTTAATACTCCTAGGTAATAGATAAAATTTAATATTTAATAATATTTTGATAATATTTTGACAGTATGGTAATAGTTTTATATAATATCTATAATTTAATTTGAGCAGTCAGGAACCTTGAAATTTCTTTCGGTTCACGTTTTAATGTCAAAATAGTAATTAAAAGATGTTACAAACTATAATTGGTAGATAAATAATAAGATTAATTATATTATTAAAATATGTTATAAATATCACAGAATCATTTTAAGTCATAGTGACATAGTAACAAGACGTAAATGGCGTTATACAAAAACATTGAAAAGGTCTTGTGAAATTATCTTCAATATCTATTTTTTATCTATATTTTCTAAAATAGGCGCCACTATACAGTACGTAGTTTTATATTGAATTTTTTAAGACACAAACTTTAAGCTTTCAACAAAATAAATAAAATAAAATAAATTGAAAGGTTCAGTATCATATAATTATCAGTATATAATTATAAATTATAATATTATATATTTGTATCACAATATAAATATTACAGTTACGTTGTTGTAATTGATTTTAAGTAATATTTATTTTTGTTTTTACTCAAATCGTAAACTCATTATTACGTCGCACTCCTATCTCAAAATTTTTTTTCAAAATCATTAGGATTCTATATAATTAAATTTAAACAATTATCTCCTCTCTCACATAATATTTCCGTATAATTATGAAGACTATTTTAAACTTAGCGTTATATCTCCCATGAAAATGTCAATTTTCCAAAAAAATGGACTTATCTGGTTGTTGCACCGAACCCTTCAATTATACGACCGTAAATCTTGCGTCAAAGTTTATTCCGGACGTACGCATAATAATGTAATATACGATGTAGAAACGTGAAAAACGGTTTAAAAAAATGCGCGCGACGTTATTTAAAACGCTATTTATATATATATATATTATATTATATATAAATACGCGATGTCGTATCGCGAACATTCCGCGGGCGGTATTTTTTTTTACGCTCTCTTCTCGGGACGAAAAATTCGAAAAAGGCGTTGTGGTGTTAAAAAAGTATATTATAAAAAACGAACGAACGCCGATGGAAATACACGCTGCAATTAGTTTTCGGACATATTTCGTATCGTTTTGACTGGGGTCTCCCGGGAGTGCAGCAGAAATTTATGGACTCTGCCAGCGTGGGCCGATAAATTAAAACTGACGCGCGTGTATATAGGGCAAAAAATTATGGGCCGCCGCCGCCGCCGACGTTCAGTTCGCCCGACGGCAAATCGGCCGTGAAAATACGGCAATCGGCTCGTTTTCGCGGCCGTTGCACAATTTTCGCACAATTATTTATTATTACATATCTATTACCAAACTGTGACAAGAGAAATGTTGAAAATATTTCCGCTTATCACTGTAATATCACAATAGGCGTGTTTTCGCGATTGACCAAATGTAACTAACCTGGTTACTATATTTTATAAAAAAAAGTCGTTTTCGCGATTTTGGTTACTACTTTGGTTTTAACTTTTGGTTATAGGTTACTGATATTTTATAACCGATCAAATGTAATGGTTATATCGTTTGGTTATTTGGTAATTTGGAAACGTGATAATATGAAATTAAAACCACAGAATATTTGTTATTAAACATAATTGTTTTGTGTACATAAAAATACATATAGATAAATAGTATAGGAAATTAATTAGTATACCTCACTATTAAATGTATTAATAATTTCTCACGTTGTAATATTTTGTTTAGATATGTGTTTACATTTTTATAGAATGTGTTCTCATATATTTTTTGTCATTAAGGTTTAGAAAATTGAACGCTTTAGGTCCTAGAGAATCCATAAATATCTGATTTATTCCTTTATTTTTTTTGCAAAATTTGTTTTAATATCGTAGGCAATAGTTTCTCAATTGAGTTAATTGATTTAATATAATATTTAAAGCTGCGATTTTCATAATTAATGATTAATATTAATACATAAAATAATAAAACTATTTAGTATTATTTTATAAACTATAGAGTCTTTCGGTTATCTATTTTCTATAATATTGTAATAACCACAACCACATCGTTTTCGCGGGTCTTTAACCAACAAACAAAATTTTATAAACACGAC